>QXTE01000855.1:24519-54391 GCA_003942145.1 Platysternon megacephalum
ATTCCAGAAAGCCTCCAGAGTGTCCTGCCTGTTATGTGCCTTTACATGCCTGACCTTTAAACAGCCAGGATTTTGTGTTACCCGTTGGTAAATCCACTTCCATTCCTCTACATACACAATACTTTCCCCGTCTGCTGCCTTCCACCCATTCCTTCCCCAGTCATGCATCCAGTATTGTATTCCCTTGACACAGAACTTGCTATCTGCAGAGATAAACACAGGTCTGGGGTTGTTCTCATATTGCTGTAGTACCTGGTATATGGCATGGAGTCAGCATGCTGGGCTGACCCATGATCCCAATATCCCTGTAGTATTTCCTCTTCCGAGTGAATTGCTGCATATTTAATTTCCCTTATACCTTTTATTGCCACTGAGCTCCCATCTGTGACCCACACGTGTCCCTCTGTCCCGACGGGGTCTAGTTCCTCTAAGGGGGGGTGCCTGTATCAGGGCTATTCTTTGCTCTAATGTAACCTCGGGGCAGTCATGTTTGTTCCCTTTTTCAATTCGAGCGTGGGGCAGCTTGTCAGGTCTGGACACGGTCTCCGTGGAGACTCCTCTGTTTAGCAATGTGAGGGTCCACATTGGAGTGTTTGAGACCTTGCCCCCAACCAATTTCCCGGACCGAATGTACTTTAAAGGGGTGTGGGGACTTTGGGGGGCTGTGCCTGTCGGGGGTTCAAAGGATTGTACTGCCCATACCGCTGCCAAACATTCCCTTTCACACGGATCAACATTTCGCTCTGGTCCCTGTAACTTCCTAGATTCCTAAGCTCCCGGCACCACTTTATCTGCCTCATTCTTTTGCAGTAGAGGAGCTGCTGATGCCGGGTTGTTAGCTGCTATTCTGGTTACAAATGGCTGGGACTCGGCTGGGAATCGCAGAGCGGGAGCTGTCAGAGCTTTTTGTTTAAGCACCTTTAGAGCATCATCTTGCTCTGCTCCGCAGTCCCATTTCACCTTTTCCTTAAGCAGTTTCCAGAAGGGCAATGTGCTCTCCGCGTGTTTGTAAATATGGGGTCTTAGAAAATGAAACCCTCCCAACAGGACCCGTAGGGAATGTTGGTCGGTAGGAGCCGGCATTTCTAGCAGGGCTCTTACTGTTCCTTGGTCTACCCGCCTCCCTTCCTTGCCTAGAACGATGCCCAGGGAAGTCACTTGAGACCGGACCAACTGGGCTTTTTCTAAGCTAACCTTAAAACCAGTCTCTTGAATCAGAGCCAAAACATTTTCAGTTAACTGCTGTACCTGTGCCTCAGTTTCCCCCAAAATTAAAAGATCGTCTACATAGGAGAAAACAAAGGACCGGTCTTGTGGGCTAAGACAGTCTAGTATATCTATAACATGTTCATGAGCTATAGCTGGGCTATTATGAAATCCTTGGGGTAAACGCTCGAATGCCCGTGAAGGCAAATCTATCCTGAGAGTCTGGGTGCAATGGGAATGGCAAAGAAACAATTCACCAAATCAATGACTGAGAAGCATTTGGAAGTAGCCTGCACCTTTTGAATTACTTGCATCATATCGGCTACTATAGGGGCCTAGGGATTGTGCCTTTGTTAACACGCCTATAATCAATAGTTAACGCCAAGATTTACCATCTGCCTTGAGGACTGGCCATACCGGAGAGTTAAAAGGGGAGTTAGTTTTTTGAATGACCCCCTGTTGTTCTAAGTCCTGGACTGTTTGCTGTAACTGTGTTGCAGCCTCCTTAGGACAGGGGTATTGTTTTTGAGGAGGTACCAAATCCCCAACAATTTTTACACATGCCTGTTGTGACGTTGTGCAGTCTATATGATTTTGTAAAAACATGATAAGTGAATATAATGTAATTGGAATAGTTTTATAAAAACATAAGTGAGTTTAATGTAACTGAAATATGCTTCCTGCAAAAGGTATCATCACAAAGCTTATAATCTACTGAGAGTGATCATCCTATTTGTATAAATGTATCACTCTTGTATCTAAAACTAGAAATATAAAATATAACTCTGAGGGCCTATTGTAATTATGCAAAGGGTGGGCCATTNCAGTAGGAGAAGCTGTCGGGGTTAGTATGCTCACTACTCTCTCCTCCTTAGAAAGTGTCTGAAGTTTAAAAGCTTCTGCCAATAAGTCCCATGTGGGTGCCCCGTCTCACTTGTCTCTATCCGCCCCGTGTTGCATTAACACCTTCCAGGCTATGCGACGAGCGTCTCTTTCAGTTAACTCTTCCTTGCCTGGACCTGGGGTATCTGTTTGAAATTTCTGGAGGTCTGGGTACAAACAGGGCTGGCTTTAGGGCGATTCAGCCCATGCCCTGGAATCGGGCCCCGCAACGTCCCGAAGGAGCTGCCACCGAAGTCCCGCCGCTGTCTTTGGCAGCAGCTCAATCGTTGCCGCTGTCTTCGGCGGCATTTCGGTGGAGGGTCCTTCCTCCGCAGCAGCGATTGAGCTGCCACCGAAGACAGCGGCGGGACTTCGGTGGCAGCTCCTTCGAATCAGGCCCCTTGGTGCCTAAAGCCGGCCCTGGGTACAAATTATCCCTTTGTCTTCCTCGGCGGTATCCTCTACCCAGAGATCTACCTCTAGTGTGTCCTCCCCATGCCCCGGTTATGCCCTTATTGCCACTTTCATTAGAATAGGTAACTGCTGGCTCGAATGCTGCAACATACGCCACTCGTTCCTTTTTTATGGGAGGTGCCAGACCGGAAGATGTAACTATTTGCCGGCCCAGGTCCCTCAGTTCTCGTAACGGGTTGCCACACTCCCAGTCTTATCGCATAAACTGGTTGTAAGGAGGCAGCACATTCTCTTAAGGAGTTTACAGTAAATGGCACCAGGTCCAGTTTGGTGGCACTATCACATGTAACTAAGCCAGCCATCATCTGCATTAGACCCCATCGAGTTAGAAAAGTTTCGGGGTTTTCATCAGTTTCCTGTGAAATCACAATGGCTTGGGCCAGGAAATGACGCCTGCCCATTAGTTCTGTGATTTTTGTCAGGACATCCATTAGCTGGTAATCCCCATTGTGAAAGTCACCCGCGATTCCCCCTCCCTGAGAAACCCTTATGGCAATCAATATCAGTGGCCATTAGGGGGAAGCAGACACCTTACGTACGCTGTAACCTGAGCTTTTGAACTGTCTTCCCTTCTCTGCCTTGAGACAGTGAGAGCTGGTCCCAAACTGGTTTTCACTGACCAGATAGCAGAAGTGCAGGGTCTGGCAACCACCAATCAAGTGTTAACACGACCGGAGCCTGTGTTTAGAGTGTATAAAAGATCTTTGGTTTTTGTGTAAAGTCAGAGTCTTTGTACCAAGGTGCAAGGCTCTCCTTTCTTCTGCAGAATGAAGCATCTTTCCTTATCCCTGTCTGGCTGGTTTTGGTTCTCAGCTAGGCGGACCAGAGATTTCGGTGACACCATCAATCCTAAACCTGTCTATAAGTCCCCGCATATCTGGGGCTGCACAAATGCTCATTAAGCAGTGCAGCTCTTGTGAGTTTAAATCTTCCCTTTCTCCCAGCAAAAGGGCATTGGCACTCCATCTGGAAAAATTTTCCCGTTTTAAAATCCCCAGCCACTTTGCCATGGCCTGGAGATCTGAGGCAGAAGCAGGCACCGTTGTTACTGTTTCACTCCCACCGCCCTCTCTCATGGTTGTGACTGTTCTCTTTGTTACCGTTGCAATAGCATTTTGGCCCTGGGAGGAGGAATCTACCCAAATATCCCCTTCCCAATCTCCAGGGGGATCCCAAAAGTCTGTCCCTTCTGGGTTCTCGAATGTCCCTTCTCCTGAAGTTACAGCTGCATTTTTTCTATTTGCAAATCCCAATTTTTGTTCCAGTTGTTTAATAAGTGATTTACAGCGGTTATGGTCAGCGGGGGCTCTCCCCTATTCTAAAGTTAACTTTTTGACCATTCCCTGTAATACCTGATTTTCTTTTTCAATTTTCTCCTTTTCTTTCATATGCTCCTGTAAGATTTGAGAGTGCTGCTTTAACTCTCTGTACCCGTCCTTAAGGGCATCTAACTGGGTTTGTGTACTAATGGACAGACATTTCCATTTCTCTGCTTCTGCAGCAGAGGCTTGTATTGGTGCAGTTTCCTGTTTTCATTTTTACATTCAGCCAATTGAAGGAATTACCTCATTACAGGTTTTCCATAGAAGCCAAACTGCAGCTGCTTCTTTTTTATTGGAGTTGAGGGTTTATATATCGATAAGTACCGAGCCAATTTGTCTTCCAGGTCTGAAATCGTATGGACATCAGCTAACACTTGATCAGACCAAGGGATGTGTCCGAATTTTTGCAAGATTTGTTCATCTTTTACAAATGCCAATTTCTCAGTCTCCTCTCTGGAAGCCTTCTTAAAAGACTGCTTATGTTAAAACATTTTCTAGTATACCCAACCTCCTTTTGGGACTAAATAGCAATGCTTATCCTCTTTACTCTTACTTATCGATACCTCTTTTCCTGGAGCGAGAAATGTAATTCTCCTCCCTTCTTTCTAATGCCAGTAACTCTATGACCGGGGGAGCGAGACAGCTACTTCTCCTCCTCTCTTTACCCAACCTTCTACCACCGGGGGTGTGCACACCTTAATGATTGATCACTTTTTAATACTTTTCAAGGTTTATGATCACTTTTCCATACTTCTCAATACTTTTCCATACTTCACACACACACACACACAACTCAATAAATGCTCGTGGTACCTTTCCCCCTTTTGCAATTCTCCACCAAAATGTTGTACTTAAAGTACTGCACAGGATCTTTTCACGGAGGATAAGGCAAATTACACTCACACACACACACACACACAAGCACACTCTGTCTTGTTGTTGTTACCAACTAGTTGCTCCCCTTAACTGCACTGGCCAGGTGAGTTAGATGGGGGAGGGGTGGAGCTGGGCTTCTGCCGATCCGGATAGGTGCTCCGATGTTGACAAGACGAGACCTGGGATCCTCTGCAAGGCACCTCACATTTATAGCAGCTTCCCTCTCATGCAAATCTGTACCAGATTCAAAATCTGTGTCTGTGTCCATTCGTCCTTTGTGCTGCTTCCTTCTGGGTGTTGTCTTAATGCTGCCACATTTATTTTCAAAGAGGGTGTTTTCAAAAGAAGGGGCTCACTTCTAACTCCTGAGGCCGTCAATATGTCTGATCTTCTTTAATGAGCCCACTTGACAAGTTTTATTGTTCTTGGGTCTGGCTTCCGTCCCCTCTCCAACTGTTGCAGCTGTCTGGAGGTGCTGCCTTCCAAGCCTTTACTCATTCACACCTCGTTCATTCAACAGGGCAATTGATTAAAAGGGGAGAGATCTTGTTCTACTCCTAGTGAAGAGACATTTTTCTTCTACCTTAACTATCCTTAGGGGCAGTAGCGGCGCCAGCTCTGCCGGCGCCCTAGGCGGCGGAAGGTCCCGCCCCCGAAACCCCGCCCCCAACAGCGGCGGCGGAAGGTCCCGCCCCCAAATTTCTACGGGCGGCGGGGGCGCAGGCGCCCCCAAAATAGTAGCGCCCTAGGCGACCGCCTAGGTCGCCTAATGGAAGCGCCGGCCCTGCTTAGGGGCTATAACATTATACCCAGGCTCAATACAAAGTTTCTATATAAGGATTTGATACAAAGTTCCCATGAAAACAGAGGTCACACATGGATAGACCCAATACAAGGTTATTTGAAGAGGCATAATACAAAGTCATATAAAAGTTATGTGAAGATGCTTAAGGCAGAGATTTTTCTACAGGAGAATAACACGAGGGGGAAAGGAGTCCAGGAGAGCTGGCTGTGTTTTAAAGAATCCTTATTGAGGTTGCAGGAACAAACCATCCCGATGTGTAGAAAGAATAGTAAATATGGCAGGCGACCAGCTTGGCTTAACAGTGAAATCCTTGCTGATCTTAAACACAAAAAAGAAGCTTACAAGAAGTGGAAGCTTGGACAAATGACCAGGGAGGAGTATAAAAATATTGCTCAGGCATGCAGGAGTGAAATCAGGAAGGCCAAATCACACTTGGAGTTGCAGCTAGCAAGAGATGTTAAGAGTAACAAGAAGGGTTTCTTCAGGTATGTTAGCAACAAGAAGAAAGTCAAGGAAAGTGTGGGCCCCTTACTGAATGAGGGAGGCAACCTAGTGACCGAGGATGTGGAAAAAGCTAATGTACTCAATGCTTTTTTTGCCTCTGTCTTCACGACCAAGGTCAGCTCCCAGACTGCTGCACTGGGCAGCACAGCATGGGGAGGAGGTGACCAGCCCTCTGTGGAGAAAGAAGCGGTTCGGGACTATTTAGAAAAGCTGGACGAGCACAAGTCCATGGGGCTGGATGCGTTGCATCCGAGGGTGCTAAAGGAGTTGGCGGATGTGATTGCAGAGCCATTGACCATTATCTTTGAAAACTCATGGCGATCGGGGGAGGTCCTGGATGACCTGTTTTCCATAAACCATGTTGTTGACTGGCATTAATTATATTTGCCGTAATTTGACTTGTGCCTTCTGCTTAGCTTGTATGTATGCTGATTTCCTGGAGGCATTGTCCTTATCATTGATCCATGCCAGGTGTGTCACATGCATCTTGTCAAGAGAGCATGGGACATCTTTGTCCTTGTGGTCAAACCAGTCCTTGTGTTTGCGTGTTCAGAAGCCCAGTACTTCCACAGCAGCTTTATAAGTTGTTTCCTTGATGTTGATCCAGTCCTCCTCAATAGTGACTGGCTGCTCTGGACCTTCATTGTCAATGGCTAAGGCAGCATCAAGACTAAGTTGAAACAATGCTCATGTCTCGGGCATTTCAAGTTTACCTGCATCCAACTTTTTCCAGCATACAGCAGAATGAGACCTTTTGGCAGACAGTGGCTCAAGGAGACAACACTACGGACCATGTAATGGTCAGACCAGGAGCCTGTGCCACACACTGCATGAGTCAACGTAACGTCTGAGACGTCTCTTTGTTTTGTAATGAAATATCCCAATGCTTAGACTGAGGGTGCAGCCAAGTCGCTTAGTATTTGTTTGCCTGTTGGAAGAACGTGTTTGCGATTTGAAGAAAAAGGGTGCCATTTGAGTTCTCGCTTCCAATACCATGATGTCCAAGCACCTTGTGCCATGTGGTGAAGTCTTGACCAACTCTAGCATTAAAATCGCCCAGTATGTATAGCCTGGAATTAAAAGGTACTGAAGAGATCACTGAATTCAGGCTCTCGTAGAAAGCTTCCTTTTCATTGTCTGCAGAAGGCAATGTGGGTGCGTATGCACAAACTAGTACAAGGCACTATCCATGCTTCAGTCTAAGCTTTGCAGTCATGAGGCGAGGACCGATGGTGTGTGGCTGGAATTCAAGCTGGGGGACCAGTGACATCCTGATGGTGAAGCCAACTCCCGCTTATCTTGGATGCCCCTCAGGATGGCCCACACAATAATATGAATAGCATGCTCCAACCTCTGTGAACTGGCTGGTAACAGAGAAGCGTGTTTCGTTTAAGGCTGTGACATTGATGTTATGATGTGCAAGTTCTCTACCAATAATGGCCAACCTGCGTTCATGGCAATCATCGCTGTCAAGAAGTGTACGTACATTCCAGGATGCAAAGTGTAGTTTCTGTTTAGTCGTTGATTTTCTCGTGACCGCAAAATTGGATATCCAGTCAGTTGCGGTTAACTGAGAGGAGTCAGCTGAAACAAGCTGTGTTTAGGGATGGTTTTCTCTACCCCTCTTCTTTGGAAGAAAGTGGCACTGTCCCTAAATAGGGCTGCTTGGTCGCCCGGGCAGGGTAGAAGAGCTGCTGTTGTTCCAGTTCAGCAGACAGATGACCGTCAGACCCAGGCTGCCTACCTGCAGCTTTGTGGTTCATAGAATCAGAGAATATCGGGGTTGGAAGGGACCTCAGGAGGTATCTAGTCCAACCCCCTGCTCAAAGCAGGACCAATCCCCAATTTTTGGCCCAGATCCTTAAATGGCCCCCTCAAGGATTGAGCTCACAACCCTGGGTTTAGCAGGCCAATGCTCAAACCACTGAGCTATCCCTCCCCCCCAATCCTCCACCTGCGTCCAACGTCACTTGCCCATCGCCACAGGGCTTTTGTCAACAACAGGTAAATTTAGTGTCAAGAGATATACCGTCACATATGAATGGATTTAAGTGAGACTGGCTTGTGCGTTCCAACCCCGCTCTCTCTTCTCATACCGACCATCGTGCACAGGAACTGTGACATGTGCACTGCAGGGATTGAGCGCAGGTTTGAGATCAGAGTTTACCTTCTCCTAGACAGATATGTCTAAAAAAGCTTAGCAAGCTCCCTCTGCCCCGGTTTGAAATGAGTGTTTTCCTTCTCCTGTACTGTACTGTACTGTCAGTCCACAGTGCCTTATTCTGTATTATTCAGCGCAACCCCTCGGGATCACTCCACAGAGGGCCTCCTCAAACCGCCACCCTGAGGATGTGCCTCAATGCCGTAGTACCCCAGCTTGAGGAAAGTCTAGATATACCACATCTACCGCTTCCCCCCAATCCACAAGGCTTCTTACCCTGTCAAAGAAAGCTGTCAGGTTGATTTGACATGATTTCTACTTGACAAATCCATGCTGGCTATTATTTATCACTTTATTATCTTCTAGATGTTTGCAAATTGATTCCTTAATTATTTGCTCCATTATCTTTCCTGGTACAGAAGTTAAGCTGACTGGTCTGTAATTGCCTGGGTTGTCCTTATTTCCCTTTCTATAGATAGGCACTGTGACGGTACCTCCCATAAGGCTTTGTGGGAATATGACATAACTGGAATATGTTTTGTGCTGCCTGTGCCAGGTACATATCTCTGTAAAGGTTATGGTCTACTATATCTATTCATCCCTTTTGTACACATGTATCATTTTGTACTTGAGGTTAAGAATATGGATTGTATACTTGATTGCTTAAGGTCTGTGAGGCATTCCTTTAGGAAGGAATTCACTAGGTTAAGTACCCGGTCGGGGAACAATGCATCTTGGAATGCTTCAATCCACATAAGAAGTCTTCCTGGAGACATGCAAGATACCATGTGGGTAATGGCTGCTACCTGCAAGTCCTGTGTCATGCATGGGCATGTGACCTGCCCATGTGATTCCGAATCTCCCTTCTGTGACTGGATTCTACAGAGGGNGGACTGAGGTGAGACTAACTGGCCTGTAGTTCCCTGGATCTTCCTTCTTCCCTTTCTTAAAGATGGGCACTACATTAGCTTTTTTCCAGTCGTCCGGGACCTCCCCCGATCGCCATGATTTTTCAAAGATAATGGCCAATGGCTCCGCAATCTCATCGGCCAACTCCTTTAGCACCCTCGGATGCAGCGCATCCGGCCCCATGGACTTGTGCTCGTCCAGCTTTCCTAAATAGTCCCGAACTACTACTTTCTCCACAGAGAGCTGGTCACCTCCTCCCCATACCGTGCTGCAGAGTGCAGCTGTCTGGGAGCTGACCTTGTCTGTGAAGACAGAGGCAAAAAAAGCATTTAGTACACTAGCTTTCTCCACATCCTCTGTCACTAGGTTCCCTCCCTCATTCAGCAAGGGGCCCACACTTTCCTTGACTTTCTTCTTGTTGCTAACATACCTAAAGAAACCCTTCTTGTTACTCCTAACATCTCCGGCTATTTGACATGATTTGTTCTTGACAAATCCATGCTGACTATTATTTATCACTTTATTATCTTCTAGATGTTTGGAAATTGATTCCTTAATTATTTGCTCCATTATCTTTCCTGGTACAGAAGTTAAGCTGACTGGTCTGTAATTGCCTGGGTTGTCCTTATTTCCCTTTCTATAGATAGGCACAATATGTGCCCTTTTCCAGTTCTCTTAAATCTCTCCTGTTTTCCAATGCTTTTCAAAGATATTAGCTAATGGCTCAGGTATCTCCTCAGTCAGTTCCTTGAGTATTCTAGGATGCATTTCATCAGGCCCTTGTGACTTGAAGACACCTAACTTGTCTAAGTAATTTTTAACTTGTTCTTTCCCTATTTTAGCCTCTGATCCTACTTCATTTTCATTGGCATTCACTATGTTAGGCGTCCAATCGCCACTAACCTTCTTGGTGAAACCTGAAACAAAGAAGTCATGTGCCATTTTCACATTTTCTGTTATTGTTTTTCCCTCTTCATTTAGTAACGGGCCTACCCTGTCCTTGGTCTTCCTCTTTCTTCCAATGTATTTGTAGAATGTTTTCTTGTTACCCTTTATGTCTCTAGCTAGTTTGATCTCATTTTGTGCCTTGGCCTTTCTAATTTTGCCCCTACAGACTTGTGTTATTTGTTTATATACAACCTTTGTCATTTGACCTAGTTCCCATGTTTTGTAGGACTCTTTTTTTTATTTTTAGATCATTCAACATCTCCTGGTTCAGCCAGGGTGGTCTCTTGCCATACTTCCTATCTTTCCTACGCAGTGGTCTAGTTTGTTCTTGTTCCCTTAATAATGTCTTTTTGAAAAATGCCAACTGTCTTCAATTGTTTTTATTCCTAGACTTGCTTCCCATGGGATCTTACCTACCAGCTCCCTGAGTTTGCTAAAGTCTGCCTCTTTGAAATCCATTATCTTTATTTTGCTGTTTTCCCTCCTACTATTCCCTAGAATCATGAACTCTATCATTTCATGATCACTTCCCCCAAGCTGCCTTCCACTTTCAAATTCTCAACCAGTTCCTCCTTGTATGTCAAAATCAGATCTAGAACAGCCTCCCCTCT
Source organism: Platysternon megacephalum (assembly GCA_003942145.1). Taxonomy (NCBI): domain Eukaryota; kingdom Metazoa; phylum Chordata; order Testudines; family Platysternidae; genus Platysternon; species Platysternon megacephalum. Next base: position 35,218 of record QXTE01000855.1, read on the forward strand.
AGTAGCTTCCTCCACCTTTTGGAATAAAAAATTGCCTCCAATACATTCCAAGAACATGTTGGATAATCTGCGCCCTGCTGTGTTATTTTCCCAACACATGTCTGGGTAGCTGAAGTCCCCCATCACCACCAAGTCCTGTGCTTTGGATGATTTTGTTAGTTGTTTAAAAAAGGTTAGGTGGTCTGTAGTAGACCCTACCATGGCATCACCCTTGTTTTTTTAACCCCTTTTATCCTTACCCAGAGACTTTCAACAAATCTGTCTCCTATTTCCATCTCAACCTCAGTCCAAGTGTATATATTTTTATTATATAAGGCAACACCTCCTCCCTTTTCCCCCTGCCTGTCCTTCCTGAGCAAGCTGTACCCTTCTATACCAATATTACAGTCATGCGTATTATACCACCAAGTCTCTGTGATGCCAAGTTTGTCATAGTTGTATTCATTAACTAGCACTATGAGTTCTTCCTGCTTATTCCCCATACTTCTCGCATTAGTGTGCAGATGTCTAAGATACTGATTTGATTCTCCCTCCAGTTCTGTCTTGTCTCTCCTTGATCCCTGCTATAACAGCCCTTGCTCCCCCCAATTTCTGACCCTTCTCCCAGGTCTCCATGTGTTTGACTTATCTGTGGGCTTTGGTCACCTGCCCTCTTCGAACCTAGTTTAAAGCCCTCCTCACTTTGTTAGCCAGTCTGTGTCCAAATATGCCCTTCCCCTTCCTCAATAGGTGGACCCCATCTCTGCTTAGCAGTCCTTTTTCCTGGAACAGCATCCCGTGGTCAAGAAAGCCGAAACTCTCCTGGTGACACAAACCTTGCAGCCAGGCATTCACCTCCAGGATGCATCTGTCTCTGCCGGGCCCCTACCTTTGACCGGAAGGATTGAAAAGAACACCACCTGTGCGCCGAACTCCTTCACCCTTACTTCCAGAGCCTTGGGAGTCACTTCTGATCTCCTGAGGGTCATACCTCACAGTATCATTAGTGCCCACATGGATGAGTAGCATGGGGTAGTAGTCAGAGGGCCGGATGATCCTCAACAGTTCCTCCTTAATGTGTCGGATATGGGTCCTTGGCAGGCAGCATACCTCCCGGGGTGCCATGTCAGGGTGACAGGTGCCTCCGTCCCCCTCAGAAGAGTCTCCAACTACCACTACCCTACGTTTCCTCCTGGGAGTGGTGGCTGAAGACCTTCCAGCCTTGGGGGTACAGGGCTTCTCCTCCCGTACCTTAGGGGGTGATTCTTCAGCTCTCGTTGCCAGGGCAGCATAACGGTTGTCCATCACCACAGTGGATAGGTTGGGTGTAGGGGTGGAACACTGCTTGCTGCCAGAAGTAACCAGCTGGCAGAGTTCTCCCTCTGACAGAGCCATATTCTCCTCCCCCAGTGGTGTGCCAGCAGTCCTCTGTAGCTGGGTAGCTTCCCCTGCCTTGGACGTCTCCACATCAATACTCTCAAGGAATTCCTCGTTGGCACAGATGCTCCTTGGCCTAGCCACCTCCTTCTGTAACTCTCCCACCTGCTTCCTGAGAGATTCCACCAGCAGGCACCACTCACACTGGATGTCCCCTGTCCCCCCCAGCCTGGCTTTCTGAGAGTGGGAAATGCAGGCCACAGTCTCTGCAAAGCCACACCAGGATCTGGGTAGAGGCATCCATGCTCAGGTTATCTGTCTGGATACAGGCACAGGTGGAGGAGACAGTAGCAGCGTTGGCACAGGCGATGTGGCCCTTCCTAACCATAGTGACTATCGCAGCACGCCTTCTTACAAACTCCCTCTCAAACTCCCCTGTTTGCAATCTCCTGTTCACTAGCTCCCTTTGGTTGCTTAGCCTCTGGCTTTTAAGGCCTTCTCTGCTAGGTCAGCCCTGCCCCCTTGTGATGGGTTTGGTCACAGAGACCCCCTTGAGACTGTCACTTCATGTGCTGGGATACCACCTTATACAAGGTAAATTCATAAATTGTCCACCCTCTATATCACTGAGAGAGAGAGATGCACAGCTGTTTGCTCCCCCGCCTCCTGAGGTATTAATCACTTACTCTGGGTTTATTAATAAACAAAAGTGATTTTATTAAGTATATAAAGTAGGATTTAAGTGGTTTCAAGTAATAACAGACAGAACAAAGTAAGTCACAATGCAAAATGAAACAAAACACGCAAGTCAAAGCCTAATACATTAAGAAACTGATTACAGGTAATATCTCAGCCTCAGAGATGTTCCAATAAGCTTCTTTCGCAGACTAGACTCCTTCCTAGTCTGGGCCCAATCCTTTCCTCTGGTGCAGTCCTTGTTAGTTTCAGCAGACATCTCAGGTGGTAAGCAGGGGTTTCCTCATGACTGCCACCCCCTTTATCCTGCTCCACCCCCTTTTATAGCTTTGGCACAAGGTGGGGATCTTTTGTCTGTGCTTGGCCCACACCCCTCCTTCTAAATGGAAAAGTACAAGATTTTAGATGGATTTCAGTGTCAGGTGACATGGTCACATGTCCCTGTGAGACCTTATTCTTCATTACCCATGGGCTGGCCCACAGGTACACAGGAAGTCTTGCAGGTAAATAAACCCATTCACAGTTCATTGATTCTGAAGCACCCTTAATGGCTTCCACTTAATATGTTTACATCAGGAATACAAGTTTATATCTTATTCTCCTAACTCCAGACATAGAAATAATACATGCAAACAAATAGGATGAACACACTTAGTAGATTACAAGCTTTCTAATGACATGTTACAAGAGACTATTGCATAAAGCACACTCCAGTCATGTCATATTCATAAGCATATTTCCATAAAGCATATGGAGTGCAACGTCACACCCCTTATTAATCACACAGGGGGAAGGTGATCACAAATCTGATGGCAGCTGATCAAAAATGATCAAGGGAACAAAGGGTCAAACAGTCCCTAGACACACAAACCCAACTGCCCCAGTAACTGAAATAACCTGAAAGAGAAAGAAAAACACAAACACACAGTCAAACAAATTCACTCACCCCAAGGTTAGTCCACACACCTTGTTCGTTCAGCAGGGGAGTCTCCTTCTCCCCCTCTCAAGCTCCCCTGTTTGCGGTCCCCTGGTCGCTTAGCCTCTGGCTTTCCCTTTATTTATTTTTTTAGTAGTTTGCATTGAACACAGCACTGTACTGTTTTGCTTTTCCTTTGTGTTTTGTTTTGTTTTTTGGTCTCTGCTGCTGCCTGATTGTGTACTTCCAGTTCCAAATGAGGTGTGTAGTTGACTAGTCAGTTTGTAACTCTGGTGTTCATAACTCTGAGGTTCTGCTGTGTCCCTTTCTGAATGATGCCCGACATTCTGTTTGCTTCTTTGACTGCCGCTGCAGAACTATCCATAATGATCCAAGATCTCTTTCTTGAGTGGTAACAGCTAATTTAGAGTCCCGGTGTTCCCTCTAAGCTATGTGGCCGCACAAGAGTCAATCAAGTGCCGGGCATTTCATTAGTAGAGCCACAAACTTCTGGCAACTTGTGTTTAACTGCCCCTCCCCCCCCGCTGGTCTGCTGCCAGCCTGCTCCTGCCCTCTGCCTTGAAGCCCCTGGCCAGCTGCTCCTGAGACCCTCCTGCTTGCTGTGCAGAGGGAGGGAGGAGGTGCTGATGTCAGGGTGTCCCCCTCTGCCACCTTCCCCCATCCATGTACCCCATCTCCACAGAGTGGGGCAGGGAGGCAGGGCTCAGGATGGGGATGAAGGTGCTGGCAGCTGCTGTGGTCTGAACAAGCCTTCAGAGTGGTGAGAGCCACAGTGCTTAAAAAGATAGAGCATGGTCTCTCATACACTCCCCACCAGCCAGCACACACCCACTGTGTCTCAGTCTCACACACACATAGTCTGTCTGTCTGTCTGTCTCACATACACACACACACACAGTCTCAGTCTCACATGCACACATATTCTCTCTCTTTCACAGTCATTTCCCAATACATACTTGTGTTGTTGTTCTTACTGCTTGATACTTCCTGAGTAGTATATCCCTCGATAGCATTCATCACCATGCATTTTTTGATGGGTTTCCACGCCCCATTTAGGGCTTTTGTCCCACCCTCCCACCCCGTTTCCATTGGCGCTGAAGTTTGGCGCCGTTGGCCATTTTGAAAAATTGTTTGTGTGTGTGTTTAATAGGGGAAGTGTTGTGTGTGTTTGTGCTTGGATACATTGAGAGAAAAAGGTTGAAAGACTAGCATGAGAGAGTTTAAAGATGAAAAAAGAAAGTTTGGGTAAGGTTTAGAGAAAAAAGGGAAAGAAAGATTATTGGATGTGGTTGAGTAAGGAGAGCTGTTGGTAAAGGGCAGGTTATTCAAGAAAACAGTGTTTGTGTTACTGAACACATGCAGAGCGAAACATCCTATCCCGCCACTGCCAGTAGTGAAATGATAGCTGGTTTGGGCCGCGCTTCTGGGGAGCTAGCCCTGCCTTTTGGTGGACCAATCAGAGGCTGTTTTACAGCTAGGTCACAGAATGCACTTGTTGAACCAATCCTGTAGTCCCGAGATTTTAAACAAGAGCCTTTTAGAAATGGACTATCGTGGGGTGGGTTATTTGAAAAACTCTAACCAATTAGCATTTGGCTGGGTGTATAAAGCCACATATTTTTGCGAGCGGAGTTTTAAAACTGGGAGCCTAGACACAAAGACATGTGCATGTACAAGATACCTACAGATGCCAAAAAGCTGGAACTATCCCTGGGTGTACCAGAGCATGTTCAGAAGAGAAGACCCCTTTACGCTTATTTTGCTAACGAGGCAGGACTGCTGCCGAACCCCGTATTTCATCCTGAAATTGAACCAAAGAAACAGGAAGACTTTATGGAGCCACAGCCCTTGGTAAAAAGAAACAAAGGATAAAGTGTGAAAAAAATTGTTGCCGGCTTTGGAGGAAGCAGACTTGAAGGCAGAGGTAAGACCCTTTTTATAAAAAATTAATGAAACATTAGAAATGTTTGATAAATATTGATGGTTAAATATTTTTGTTTATAATAGGTAGGAATGGAAGAAGAACCTGTATATGCGGACATGGCAACCGAGGGACCATCAGTGGATAGCAATGTTGAGAACCAACTGATAGACCCCGGGTCCTGGAAAGACGGCGACGTTGTTACTGGCAAAGCAACAGAAGCGCATGATGAGGTAAAAGCCGCTTAAATTATTTGAAAGAAAAGAAAATAGATCTATGTAAGCCACCGGTTAAGCGTCACTGTACGTTTGTGTTTAATAATAGGTCACTGAAACGATGACCGACGGAGCCCCCCGTCTGTGGTGATTCAGAATCAAACGACACAGCCTGGGGGTGCAGCGAGCAATTGTCAAATGTAGACCCAAAAGAACATGATGAGGTAAAAGCTACCTAGAGAATCTTGAAAGAAATATAAATATAAGCATATATATAAGGAGGTTAAACACGGCTATATATTTGTGTTTAATAACAGGAAAGTGCCACGGGGACCGGCGGTGCGTTCGTCGGGGATGATGATTCAGAATCAGACGAGGGTACGATTGAGGTAGCATAAGTAAACAGTAGGCCTTTTTTTATTTTTAAATGATTGCAACAAAGAATTTCAATTATGTTTTTCTCTGTTTTTGACAGACCTCTTCAGAGGATGAAGAGGATAAAGAGAGGCATCCTTTGAGAAGAATAACCGTGATATGCACCGGTTGTTTTTGCATGAAGCAAGATTTAAAAAAAAGTCTGTAAAAAGTAAGGAGGGTGACCAGCAGAGCTGTGAAGATGACGTTATGGCCGATATTATTAGGGCCGTGGTAGTAAAAAGAAGCGGGGTTTACCACTGCTTGAAAAAACAACTTTTGGAAAACTGTGCAGCCTGCATGGTAAATGAACCCAACCCATTTAGTCACCCCTGTATCTTTTGGGGTCGCTCAGAAGTATTTAACCAGATTAGATGTATTTCTTCTAAACTGAACGTGACCCCGCTTCTAAATATAATTATAGCCAAAGGCTACAAACTGAAAAAGCTTAACATGACCACTGAAACTGTAACGGATGTTGTTAAAATGATCAGGGAGGTTGCAGAGACATTTGACCCAGTGGCCTTGCTGGTAAGCCTGTCAAATGAGGTGGCAGCCAAAATTGGCCGATCAGTGTGTAGCAGGGTTCGTAAAATGGATTATAAAACTTTTTACATGCCAGCTCCTTACCCTAAAGGGTCAAAAAAAAAAAACCCCAATTAAGATGTATTGTAAAATAAAAAAGTCTGTATAACCGTTTTCTATATTACTTTGCTTATGCATTAAATAAATGTGTATATTTCTTTGCTGTTGCATTAAAGGCTTGTTTACTTTTTAAAAAAGTAAGATGTGTATGTTCGCTTCTGTATTAAATAAAAACAAAAGCAAAAACTGGATTTTGTGTATACATGTGTGTAAGCAGAGTCAGGATGAGCTCTACCCTGACATCTGGTGGTGAATTATGGCGAGTGTGGAAAAGAATTTCAGGGGCTGATCTTGTTTGCATAGGCACACCCACCCTGCCTAGCATGAGCCTACAGCAGCCCAAAATGGTCACTTTGGCTGTTGTAGGATCCCCAGTTTCTCTGTTATTGGGGCAGGAAGAATAAAATATTGTTACCATGGTTATGTGAATCAAGGCCAGTGGAACTGTTTTATGACAGAGGGACTCACCATCAACTATGTAGCACTTGCTAGACAAGGGACATGGGTTCCAAAACCCAGTGAATTGAGAGAGGTTGGGGATCGGGATTGGGATCTGGAGGTGATAGTATGGGCCCCTTTGGAGCGCCTGAAACACCAATTGCATCTCTCTCTCCCCCCCCCCCCCACTCCACTGTTGAATGTCAGAGCTAACTTTGATTCCATTAGGAGTCTAGTTACAGGCTGCTGAGCTGAATTTGATTTGGGCCNGAGCGGAGCAGTTCGTGGGACGGCTGGTGCAGCTCACGGGACGGATAGTGGAGTGGAGCGGCTCATGGTGAAGGCGGCAGCAGAACCCCACGGAGAGGCGGGGCAGTTGGCCTCGGACCACGTAAGGTGCCCCTTAACACCCTGCGTACCCTTTCTCCCCCCCCCCTTCCACCCAGGCTGTGGGGGGCAAAAACTCTGCAGCTCTGGGGCTGCACTGACCAAGGACAGAGACTCTTGGGTTGTTGGACTCAAGAGACTTTAGAGGTGTTGGACTTTTGGGACTTTGGGGTGATCTTTTGGGTTGTTGGACTTAAGACCCTGAGGGGAAAAGGACACTGTCAACCTTACTTGGGGGTGGGTCTTTTGCTCATGGTTTGTATTATGAATCCTGTTTGTGGTGTTTCCCCAATATAATGCCGCATTGTTTCCCTCCTTTATTAAAAGGATTTTGTTACACTCAGACTCTGTGCTTGCGAGAGGGGAAGTATTGCCTCTTAGAGGTGCCCGGGGGGTGGTATGAAATTGTCCCAGGTCACTGGGTGGGGGCTCGAGCCGGTTTTGCATTGTGGTATTGAAACGGAACCCCTAGATACTGAACCCGGCCCTTGTTGCTGCCAACTCAGATGGGCAGAAGGGTTACATGTGTTTTAAAGTAAGACGGGTTAGACATGGCAAGTTGCTAAGGAAAATTTTTTACTCTCCCGGAGAAGTTGGGAGTTTTGGGGGTGTAACACCCTTATTTAAGGCCGCTAAAAGACACCCTAAAACTTTGAGCAGAAAGCAGGTTGCTGCTTGGCTTGCAGATCAAGAGGCTTACACTTTACATAAACTGTCAAGACTTAAATTTAAAAGAAATAAAACGGTTGTGTCTGATGTGGATGCGCAATGGCAGGCGGATTTGGTTGACATGGCCTCCTATTTTAAACACAACAACGGTCGTAAATATATTTTAACGGTAATAGATATTTTGTCTAAATACGCCTGGGCGGTAACCCTAAAGAATAAGACAGGGGAAGAGGTGGAAAAGGCATTTAAAGCTATTTTTACACAAGGCCGTGTGACGGCGCTGCCTGTTGGAGCCAGCTGAGGTCACTCAATCAGGGTGGACTGCAAACAAAACGGGGCAGACAGACCCCAAACGCTGGTGGATATTCCAATACTTAGATTTTCCAAGCCAGCACAAAACAACTTCTATATTACCATACAGGTTACTCAGAAGTCCAAACAACGCAGTTCCCTTAAAGTACCCAGCCTCAGGCCTCCGTCCAGACACACCTGTCAGATATGATGATGATTACTGCGAATCTTATCTCATCATATAAAAGAAAAGGTTCTTCCAATCCCAAAGGATCAGCCACATACCCAGGTTCAATTATAACTTAGATCTTACCCAAAATACACGCTATAGCCAATTCTTATTAACTAAGCTAAAATTTATTAAAAAAGAAAAGAGAGAGAGTGTTGGTTAAAAGATCAATATACAGACAGACTTGAATTCAATTCTTGAGGTTTAGATACATAGCAGAGGTGAGCTTGTAGTTGCCAAAAGTCCTTTTAGAAATAGTCCATAGGTTATAGTCCAATGTCCATATTCAGGGTGGCTCCAGTCAAAGACTGGGGATCTCAATCCTTATGGCTTAAGGTTCCTCCCTCTTGAAACCAAAGCAGATCTGAGATGATGTATGATCATGTCCCAGGGTTCTTATACATTTTCAGCAGCCTTTTGGCCTGAGAAAACAACAGGCTTAATTCTCCTTCCTCTAAACATCATGGCAATTAGCACAGGGTAATTTATCCATTAAACAGTTCAGCTACAGGTTACTACAACCTTTAAAGAGACATATAGACAAGCCTTGTTTGCTGACACCACAAGACCTGTGCAAACATTTACCCTTGAGACCTCTAACAATGCAGACTTGCGTTTAAAAGCTTTATTTATTTACCTATCTTTCTAACCAGTTTTTAAGGCTCATCCCTAGTTCAGGTTATTCTGCGAGTTAATTAACTCTTTCTGGCCCTGTCATGAGATATTACATTACACTCATAACGTCACAGGCCGCGTGCCTCAAAAATTACAAACAGATCGAGGAAAAGAGTTTTTAAACAAAGCTTTAAAGACTTTGTTTAAGCAACATGGGGTACACCATTTTGTTACCAATAACGAAGTCCAGGCCGGGGTCGTGGAGAGGTTTAACAGAACTTTAAAATCAAAGATGTGGAGGTATTTTACCGCCCGTAGCACCTTTCACTACATCGATGTGCTGCAGGCCTTGATAGATGGTTACAACAGAAGTTATCACAGAACTATTAGAGGATGCCCGATTGATGTGACACATGCTAACACGCTGAGCATGTGGAAAACCGTCTATGGGGGGAGGGATAGCTCAGTGGTTTGAGCATTGGCCTGCTAAACCCAGGGTTGTGAGTTCAATCCTTGAGGGGGCCACTTAGGGATCTGGGGCAAAAATTGGTCCTGCTAGTGAAGGCAGGGGGCTGGACTCGATGACCTTTCAAGGTCCCTTCCAGTTCTAGGAGATAGGTATATCTCCAATTATTATTTATCCTCAGTCCCTGGAAAAATCATGGAACAGGTCCTCAAGGAATCAATCCTGAACCACTTAAAGGAGGGGAAAGTGATTAGGAACAGTCAGCATGGATTCACCAAGGGCAAGTCATGCCTGACTAACCTAATTGCCTTCTATGATAAGATAACCGGCTCTGTGGATGAGGGGAAAGCAGTGGATGTGCTATTTCTGGACTTTAGCAAAGCTTTTGATACAGTCTCCCACAGTATTCTTGCCAGCAAGTTAAAGAAGTATGGGCTGGATGAATGGACGGTAAGGTGGATAGAAAACTGGCTAGATGGTCGGGCTCAACGGGTAGTGATCAATGGTTCCTTGTCTAGTTGGCAGCCGGTATCAAGTGGAGTGCCCCAAGGGTCGGTGCTGGGGCCGGTTTTATTCAATATCTTCATTAACGATCTGGAAGATGGTGTGGACTGCACCCTTAGCAAGTTTGCAGATGACACTAAACTGGGAGGAGTGGTTGATACGCTGGAGGGTAGGGATAGGATACAGAGGGACCTAGACAAATTAGAGGATTGGGCCAAAAGAAATATGATGAGGTTCAACAAGGACAAGTGCAGAGTCCTGCATTTAGGACGAAAGAATCCCATGCACTGCTATAGACTAGGGACCGAATGGCTGGGCAGCAGTTCTGCAGAAAAGGACCTAGGGGTTACGGTGGACGAAAAGCTGAATATGAGTCAACAGTGTGCCCTTGTTGCCAAGAAGGCTAATGGCATTTTGGGTTGTATAAGTAGGGGCATTTCCAGCAGATCGAGGGATGTGATCATTCCCCTCTACTCAGCACTGGTGAGGCCTCATTTGGAGTACTGTGTCCAGTTTTGGGCCCCACACTACAAGAAGGATGTGGATAAATTGGAGAGAGTCCAGCGGAGGGCAACAAAAATGATTAGGGGGCTGGAGCACATGACTTACGAGGAGAGGCTGAGGGAACTGGGATTGTTTAGTCTGCAGAAGAGAAGAATGAGGGGCGATTTGATAGCTGCTTTCAACTACCTGAAAGGGGGTTCCAAAGAGGATGGATCTAGACTGTTCTCAGTGATAGAAGATGACAGAACAAGGAGTAATGGTCTCAAGTTGCAGAGGGGGAGGTTTAGGTTGGACATTAGGAAAAACTTTTTCACTAGTAGGGTGGTGAAGAACTGGAATGGGTTACCTAGGGAGGTAGTGGAATCTCCTTCCTTAGAGGTTTTTAAGGTCAGGCTTGACAAAGCCCTGGCTGGGCTGATTTAGTTGGGTTTGGTCCTGCTTTGAGCAGGGGGTTGGACTAGATGACCTCCTGAGGTCCCTTCCAACCCTGAGATTCTATGATTCTATNAACTGGAATGGGTTACCTAGGGAGGTAGTGGAATCTCCTTCCTTAGAGGTTTTTAAGGTCAGGCTTGACAAAGCCCTGGCTGGGCTGATTTAGTTGGGTTTGGTCCTGCTTTGAGCAGGGGGTTGGACTAGATGACCTCCTGAGGTCCCTTCCAACCCTGAGATTCTATGAGATTCTATGATTCTATGGGGATAGTTTTAAAATAAAGGCGCCACGTGTAATTTTTAAGAAAGGGGTTCACGTAAGGGTATCTAAAACGAAGGGCACTTTTGAAAAGGAATATCAGCAAACCTTTACCAATGAAATATTTATTTTGTCAGGGGTTTTATTACGCGGACAGAGGCCTGTGTACGCATTACAAGGTTACGGAGAGGAGGAAGTCGCGGGCTCTTTTTACCCCGAAGAATTACAAAAAGTAAACCCTAACCAGGACCACGTTTACAGAGTAGAAAGGATTTTAGCAAAAAAAGGCCGGGGAAGGAATGAGTATTTTTTTGTGAAATGGAAAGGATGGCCTAAAAAATTTAACAGTTGGGTTAAAGCATCTTAAGTGCAAGACCTTTAATAAAGGGGAAAAAAATGACTGAATGAAGTTTTTACATTACCTTACCAAGCAACGCCTCTGCAGGGGCTTTTCCTCAAAATACTAGTTCCAATTTTACAATACAGCTAGCCAAGCCTTTAAATTTGATAGGTCATTGGGATGTCGCTGTGACGGGTTGGTTCACAGAAACCCCCTTGGGAGCTGCCAGCTGATGTGCAAAGGCTACCTCTGTTTCTGTTCTCCCTGCCAGCTCAGTGTTTTCAGCACTCTTGTCTTGCTGCTGAAGCCAGACACGCCCGTCTGCTCCAGACACAGACCAGAGTCTGAATAACCAGCTGCAGGTTTACCTGAGAACAGCTCACAGAAGTCTGCTTGCCTTTAACACTCAGATGCCCAATTCCCAATGGGGTCTAAACCCAGATAAATCCGTTTTACCCTGTATAAGCTTTATACAGAGTAAACTCATAAATTGTTCGCCCTCTATAACACTGATAGAGAGATATGCACAGCTGTTTGCTCCCCCAGGTATTAATACATACTCTGAGTTAATTAATAAGTAGAAAGTGATTTTATTAAATACAGATAGTAGGATTTAAGTGATTTCAAGTAGTAACAGACAGAACAAAAGAAGTTACCAAGCAAAATAAAATAAAATACGCAAATCTATGTCTAATTGCACTAAATACAGATAAGATCCTCACCAGTTCCAAAATGTTCCCTTTTACAGGCTAATCTTCTTTTAGCCTGGGTCCAGCAATCACTCACACCCCCTGTAGTTTTCAGTTTCCTTCAAGTGTCCTGTGGGGGTGGAGAGGCTCCTTCTTTAGCCAGCTGAAGACAAAATGGAGGGGTCTCCCACAGGTTTAAATAGACTGTCTCTTGTGGGTGGAGACCCCCTCCTCTCCCTCTGTAGAATCCTGTCACAGAATGGAGATTCGAAAATCACATGGGCAGGTCACATGCCCATGCATGACTCAGGACTGCAGGTAGCAGCCATTACCCACATGCTGCCTTGAACGTCCTCAGGTAGACTTCTGATGTGGATTGGAATCTTCCAAGCTCTTTTGTCTGTTAAGTGCCCCCTGACTGAACACCTAATTTGCACATTCCTTTCCCCAGAAGTCACCAAATGTTCTAACTGAGGCCCCTTAGGAATCAAGCAATTACACAGCCCATGTTCATAACTTTGAACACACAAATGGTGCCTGCATACAACTAGGGTGAACATAACTAGTAGATCATAACCTTTACATAGATATGTACCTGGCACAGGCAGCACAAAACATATTCCAGTTATGTCATATTCCCACAAAGCCTTATGGGAGGTACCGTCACACCCTCCCCCTGAACTTACTGCCAGAGACTTGGACACTGTCCATGGCGGAGGCAGTACCCGTAAAATTCCTGTTTGTCTTTGATCACACTTCTTTTCAGTACCTTGAAACCATATGTCAGTTCTAGGGGTTTTAGCCCATTTTGAGGTTCCTGATCCCCAGATGCCTGAAAACAGGTTGGGGTGTAGCATTAACAGAATGCAGACAGCAATACCTGTTAAAGTGGAGGTGTCTTGACCTTTAACCACCAAGGCCATGAGGCGGTGTGCCTCAGTTTCCCCTTCTACACAGCAGCATGGGCCTGTTATGCTTTTGCTGCTGTGCCAAGCTTCCAGTCTATTTACAGGTATAGGCTGCAAAGCAACATGCTTGTGGGGCTGTCTTGTTACCATCCCTAGCATGTACAACAGTTTTCTCCATAAATCAGGTATGTTCCATGTTTTTAGAGGGTTTACCACTAGTATGAATTCTTTTGTTTTATCCCAGAGGTGAATCAGCAAAAGACACAAGGTTAACAGCAAATCTACGGTGGACAGGTTTTGTTCACTCAATTTGACCTGTTTAGCATCTATTGCATTTTCCCAGTTCTCTGTGCCTTCTGGAAGACACTCTGATTCAGAATCTTCAGCCTCTGTGNACAAGCATATTGACAAAGAGACCGAAAAACCGAAGCTCAACGTCATTTACAACTCGGTGACTAGAAGGGTTCGGTTAAAATCAAACAATGAAAATTACTTTTTTTCCACAAGTGGAAAATTGACAGCAATATTGGGAACAATTCCGGATTATCCGTGTAGGGTAGCACCGTACCGCGCAGACATTACGGGAGGGTTTAACTCTTTATATGTGAACACGAACATAGTGGAACATCAGTTAGTGGGGGACTACTACGTGCCGCTGTTGCGGTGTGTTTCCATCCGCGGTAGCAACAATGAATTTATTACCATCACGTATGACAAACCGCATTACGTCCCCGTGAGTAAACAGCATATCGGTACCATTACTATTGAAATAAAGACGGATCAGAATAAACACGTTTCATTTAGTTTTGGAAAGGTGATTGTTAAACTACATTTGCACCCCAGAAAAGTGGAAGAATGGTGACTATGAAAAACTACGGGGACCCCATTTTGTATAGGAATTACTACAAGGCCCAGTCTGGTTATGCCTTACTGGGATTTCAAGGATTACCTGTCATGTACGGGGCCGGTTTAGGAGGGATATTTCGCAGTCTTTTTAGAAAAGCCGTGCCGCTTTTGAGAAGGGGTTTTGAAATTATTAAACCCCACATGAAAACAGTCACAAAAATATAACCTGAGACGTAGTGAACCATGTGTCTAGCGCTGTTATAAACAAAATAGGAGCGTGCACACCACAGGAAGGTTCCGGTTTAGTGGTGATGAGGAGAAAAAGAGCAGCATTGCACCAGCCGTTGAAAGGACCTCCTAGGCCCTTTAAAATAAAAGCTGTCAGAAGACGCCTCAGCCATAAACCTAAAAGGCGCCCTAAGAAGAGGAAGCGACGCGTCGCCCGTGGTAAAAGGGATATATTTTAAAATGGCTTTTATTCATTGTGGCTCTGACAAATGCACCAAATTGGAACTGGATTTATTTCAAAGAGCCCCCACACAAACCAGTATCGAGAATAGCTTTTATGTCGAGGTGCCACCTTTGGCCGCTTTAACGGTGAATGCCCCTCTAGAATTTTTTATTTCGGGGCACGGGGATCATTACTTAGACCTTAACAACACACTGCTGTACGTGTGCTGCCAGGTGGTAAAAGAAGACGGGTCAGACATTGATGACGACACCAGGGTTGCCCTAACAAACTACCCCATCGCCACCCTTTTTAACCAGCTGGATGTCACTTTAGGCGACTGTCTTATCAGTCAGAGCAACAATTGTTACCCTTACAGAGCCTTGATAGAGCTGATTTTGAACTACAGCCATGATACCCTCGTTTCGCAGTTTTCAACAGGAGGGTTTCAGAAAGACACAGCTGGGGCCCATGAAAGCCCCTTTTGGTCGGCGCGACTAATGAGGGGTTTTTGCGCAGGACCGGACTAATGGCCGGCAGCAGGAAGCTGGATTTGTTGAGGCCTCTACACAGCAATTTGTTTTTTCAAGAAAAACTATTGCTGAACGGCGTGGACTTGAAAATTAAACTGACGCGTAGCAAAGATGTTTTTTGCCTCATGAGCGGGGATGCCAACCAGAACTATAAAGTTCACATTATTTCAGCGTCCCTGTTTGTAAAACAGGTAAAAGTGACCCCGGGTGTCCGTTTGGGCCATGCTGAAGCTCTAATGACCGTCAATGCCAAGTACCTGGTAGACAGAGTGGGCATAAAGGTGTTTAGCATTCTGGCCGGCAGTCGTGTCAGTAACCAGGAAAACCTTTTTTGGGGACAATTACCCAAGCAGCTTGGAATCGGTTTTATAGATAACGATGCCTTCAGTGGCAGCTACGTAAAAAACCCTTTTAACTTTAAACATTATAACATTAATTTTGTGGCCTTGTATGTGGATGGCAAACAGGTGCCGGTGAAACCCCTACAACCCGATTTTGAGAATGGAAACTGTGTGAGGGAGTCCATGCAGCTTGTGCAGGTGGCTGGGAAATATGGAAAAGACGGCGTGCTCTTGATTGACCGTGGTGAATTTGCCCGGGGCTATACGCTGTACGCCTTTGATCTGACCCCGGACCAGGAGTGCGCCGATCATTATTCTCTGATTAAAACCTGAGAGCGGAGATTCGGTTTGCAACGGCGCTGCCCCTTACGGTTAACATGATAGTGTATGGGGTTTTTGATAACGTGCTCGAAGTGAACCATAGAAGAAACGTCCTGTTTGACTATATGTGATTATGAACACCGTGCAGCTAAGGCGTGTTTTATCAAAGGACGCTTTTTTTTTAGATGTTTTTCCTAGTGACTTGCTCCCGAAGGGGTTTGTGTCTGGAAGACCTTTGGGGCTTATTGTTAACATGCATGACTTACCCGGGGAACATTGGTTGGCCCTCTACCAAAACAGGGACCTGGTGAGTTTTTTAACTCCTACGATTTTCCCCCAGACAGTGACTTTTTTCCTAAAGCTATTATGACTTTTTTAAACCGTAACTTGAATAACATTGTGTTTCATCAGAAACAACTACAGGACCCTTTAGCGATAACCTGCGATTATCATTGTATTTTTTTTTAAAGCAATGTAGTAGGGGTTTATCTTTTAATCGCATTTTAAAATTGTACACCGATGATTTACCAGAAAATGACTGCCTGGTGGTACAGTTTGGAAAAGGGAAAAGGCCAGGCATGTTTCAACATGTCCAGACGTGTTTGTCTTTTTGTGAGTTTAAAGAGGTGCATCAATAAAGCACAAGTTAAATTTTGTTACGTCTTATTTTACACCGTTAACCATTTTATTTTTCATTTTTTAACAGGGACATTTTTAAAAGGGGTGATGCTACTTATGGACTTGACAGGCTCTAGCCCTGTTTTTAGACATTCTAAAAACTCTTTATTGGTAACATGCCCTACAGCGGATGTAGGCACGTTCAGCTCCACCAAGGCTTTCATAAAAGCAGCCCACCCTTTAGGAGTTCTCTTGTTAGCGAAAGAATAAGAACCAGTTACCCCCCTGACTAAATTGAACATGTGAGACCCCTCAATCACTTTCCCCCGGTACACAAAACTGCCATTATTGGCCCAAGAAGAAACATCTTTACGCTGTCTGAGTTTATTTAACAATATTTCTGCTTTTTTCTTATAACGAGGATTTACCCCCTCCAATACCTCCCGAACGACAAAGTCCGATGACCCCCCCCTGGACTTCAGGAGGTTGAATTTCCTCTTGCTCTTGCTCGGGGAGAAAGAGGTTTATTTTAGTTTTTTCCATTTCACCATGCTTGGCCAATACCAGGTATCTTTGCAGGACCCCCTTGTAAAGTTTAACCTTCTCGTAGTCGGATAAACCGGATCTTTGAAGAATGTCTTTCATTTCTGAATCCAATTGGCGAGTGGTTGTGGTTCTGATATTTTCTTCACCGCTGGAAGCCCGCTTTATTTGTTCTAACTGGTGGCTAGGAACGAGGTACAATTTTTCAGCGTGTTCCATTATCTGTTAATTAAAAGGCTTGACGGTAGAGGGAGTGTAAAGCTCAACAAAGGTCTGATAAAGCCCCCGGCCTGTTTTACAATTAGCTTTTTTCTTTTGAGGGATAGCTTTTTATTGCTCAGTTTTTTAATAATCCCTGTTTTCTTTTTAGGACGCTTATTTGTCAGGGTTTTAGAGGAACGTTTCCTTTTAAAGTGTTGAGCATTATTTCGGAGATGGCCGCTACCAGGTCATCAGAAGCCGAGCAGAGAATAGCCTTTTTTGCTGCGGCTTGGATTTGATGAGAAATCTTAAAAGAGCCAGGTTTCTACGCACGCGACTAGACATGTTTGTCAGAGGGATGCTCTTTATTAAAATGGAAGTTTGATAAAAATAACTTTTTTTTATGGTTTTTTTTAAGGTGTATACACAGGGCCAGTCTGTGGGGAAAAGGCCTGTTCTTAACCTGAAGGCTTCAGGCGTTGAAGCATTTAAATCCACCAGGAGATACCCGTAGGGATTTTTGGTAGTGTCCTCAAAAGCCTCCAAAAAGAATTGTGTTTTACCAGGGTACATTTGCCGGACCAGAGTGGTGATTTGCAGTTTATCACGGGTTTTTTAAAAAGAACCATATACTTAGTATTTAAATTAATGGTTAGGCTTTTTTTTCCCTGACAAAACACGTTTTGCACAATGTACATAATACTTAGGTTTCTGTGGTGTACGCATTTTGTAAAGGCTTTTTTGGTTTCGCTGCTTTCAGAAGCAGACTCCATTAGATCATCTACAATAACCATATTCACTTTATTACTAGGAAATAAATGTTCATCATTAAAAGTATTAGGTAAACCTTTCAAAAATGTAATACACAGAAATTTTTGCAGCAATTCTTTATACAATGGTTGCCAACAGCTATAACACCACACAATATTTTCAGGCATACACGATAACAACTTATTACCATTTTCTAACAATTGTTTTATAAAATATGATTTTCCAGAATTCGAGGGGCCACAAAGCAAACAGGAAAAGGGGTGTGTGACGAAGTGAGAATGTTTTGTTGTGTTCTTTGAATACTGAGGGGGAAGGTTGCAGGGGAGCTGGGCTGGGACTGCCTGCATGGGGGAAGGGAGAAAGGAGATGCCTGGAAGAGGTTTTCAGTTTTGGAAGCTGGCTAGGAATGAAGAGGGGACTCTGACGGGGCTGGGGCTTCCCAGCGGGGAGAGTGGCCTCCCTGGGGACCCCAGATAGACCTAACTACAGGGAATCCGGTTGTCTGTACTGGCAAGACCTGTTTTGGACTGTGTTCCTGTCGTCTCAATAAACCTTCTGTGTTAGTGGCTGGCTGAGAGTTATGGTGAATCGCAGGAAGCTGGGGGTGCAGGGCCCGGACTCCCCCACACTCCGTGACAACTGGTGGCAGAAGTGGGATCTACTGCACCCTGTGGACGGCACTTCCTGCAGTAAGTGACTGGGGAGCAGTAAAACGAAGGGGGATTGACGGGTGTGACAGTGTACCCCATAAACGGGCTCATAAATGTATGTATAATATAACTGGAACAGGGTTCTGCTACATAGGCCATGTAACGCATCTATGTAAAGGTTGTGATCTACTGGTTATGTTCACCCTAGTTGTATGCAGGCACCATTTGTGTGTTCAAAGTTATGAACATTGGCTGTGTAATTGCTTGATTCCTAAGGGGCCTCAGTTAGAACATTTGATGACTTCTTGGGAAAGGAATGTGCAAATTAGGTGTTCAGTCAGGGGGCACTTAACAGACAAAAGAGCTTGGAAGATTCCAATCCACATCAGAAGTCTACCTGAGGACGTTCAAGGCAGCATGTGGGTAATGGCTGCTACCTGCAGTCCTGAGTCATGCATGGGCATGTGACCTGCCCATGTGATTTTCGAATCTCCATTCTGTGACAGGATTCTACAGAGGGAGAGGAGGGGGTCTCCACCCACAAGAGACAGTCTATTTAAACCTGTGGGAGACCCCTCCATTTTGTCTTCAGCTGGCTAAAGAAGGAGCCTCTCCACCCCCACAGGACACTTGAAGGAAACTGAAAACTACAGGGGGTGTGAGTGATTGCTGGACCCAGGCTAAAAGAAGATTAGCCTGTAAAAGGGAACATTTTGGAACTGGTGAGGATCTTATCTGTATTTAGTGCAATTAGACATAGATTTGCGTATTTTATTTTATTTTGCTTGGTAACTTCTTTTGTTCTGTCTGTTACTACTTGAAATCACTTAAATCCTACTATCTGTATTTAATAAAATCACTTTCTACTTATTAATTCACTCAAAGTATGTATTAATACCTGGGGGAGCAAACAGCTGTGCATATCTCTCTATCAGTGTTATAGAGGGCGAACAATTTATGAGTTTACTCTGTATAAAGCTTATACAG
>QXTE01000855.1:57205-73581 GCA_003942145.1 Platysternon megacephalum
GGAGCCTTTCCAGGGGGTGGCCAAGGTCAGAAGGGGGACTCCTCACCAAGGGAGCCCGAATCCTAGTCCTCCAGACTGGAACGCTGGGAGAAGACCCCACCCCAGTCTGAACCCCAGGGGTATGGGGGTGGAAAAAGGGCACAGGCCGCATGAGCCTCCCCACATGCGGACTACGAGTGCCATCGAGCAGACCCTAACAAAAAGGGGACAAAAAACTGGAAGGGCCTGGTGTAATTCTCATCAAGGAATGGGAGAGATGATGGGGCATCCATGGGAACGTTGCTAGGTTCGAACTTCCCCAGGTCACTGGCTGAAGTGACCCTGCTCAGTTCGGTCTCGAAGGGGGGAGAGATGTGACGAAGTGAGCATGTTTTGTGGTGTTCTTTGAATACTGAGGGGGAAGGTTGCAGGGGAGCTGGGCTGGGACTGCCTGCATGGGGGAAGGGAGAAAGGAGACGCCTGGAAGACGTTTTCAGTTTTGGAAGCTGGCTAGGAATGAAGAGGGGACTCTGACGGGGCTGGGGCTTCCCAGCGGGGAGAGTGGCCTCCCTGGGGACCCCAGATAGACCTAACTACAGGGGATCCTGTTGTCTGTACTGGCAAGACCTGTTTTGGACTGTGTTCCTGTCGTCTCAATAAACCTTCTGTGTTAGTGGCTGGCTGAGAGTTATGGTGAATCGCAGGAAGCTGGGGGTGCAGGGCCCGGACTCCCCCACTCTCCGTGACAGGGTGAAAAAACTGAACGTGGCTTTTCATAATAATCAATACCCGTACGGCAAGGTTTTAAAATCTGCCTCAAGGGCTCTTTTGTCGTAAACGACTTTCTGGGTTTTCTTCAGAGTTCTTGTTTCTATCAACCAGTGCTTTTTTACCCTTACGATGCCTGGCTGCTGTACCACAATTTCTTTTGGGACCTCTCCCGCGGGGTAATCCCAGACGAGTTCTTTTAAGATTTCAAAATTTATTTTCTCACTATTCCCTGAGTAGAGTGAAATCCCTTTTAATTTCATACAGGTTTTACTGCTGGAAAGTTTGTACCAGTATGTTTTAGGCCCAGTGGACACAAACTCCACGATGTGTTCATCTGGGGGTATTTCGCTAGTCAAATCCCCTAAATAATCCTCTAGGGGAGGATTCCACTCCCCTTCTTTACTCACAAAAATCACAGAGTCCCTATCGTGATAAAGACACCGCGCCTGTAAGTGATCTAACAGACAGTAGAGCTCTAGCCTGGCATAAGCGGTGGTGAAGCTATAAACACATTACCCTGATTATTTAAATCAATTAAATGTTTTCTTTTTCCCCCGATGATTTTACTGTACGTGATAGTCTTTAAGGGTCTTACAGACCCAACTCCATCAGCTCTGTTTCTAATAATCGTAACAACCAGACATAGAGTTCCGGACCCCACGATCTCTGCGTTACTTTGCAACACCGTGATGATGTTATTTAAATAATCTACGTTGTTTAAATCTTCCCAAGGCCTCCGTAAAGAAAAGAGCGGGTGATTTAGCCCCAGGGCATCTAAGCGTAGCTGTACAAAATCTTCAGGGCCCACCTGGTTATTAATATCATCTCACAAATTTTCAGTAGCGGTGTCAACGGCCGCCATGGCCTCTGTGAACCCCGTTACTCTGTCCAAATTAGCGACACGAAATTCTTGAAAATATTCGTAAGTGTTAAACTCTCTTCGGGGTCTTATCCAGTGTCTCACATGTTCCAAATACACCTGAGGAGGGGTATTAGGAGCGGGAGAATCTGGACCTTCAGAAGAGGGGGTCGGGAGGTCTATGTCTATTTCCCTTTCTTGGTTGGGGGGTTGTTTTCGTAAAATAGCTCTGGCTTTTTAACGTTTTTTGGCCAAAAGCCTCCTCAATTTTTCAGATTTTTTCCATTTTTTCCCCCCAACCCCTCTTTACGTTTTTAGGTTTCATGTTTAGTCACACCCTCCCTTCCCCCTTCAACACGCTTTCCACCTTTTCAAGCAGTGCCCGGGTCTCTGTTATCTTTTGGTCTAAAACCACCCTTTCTTCTGGAGCATTTTGCTTTTGAAACACCTCAAGAATTAGCTTCTAAAACTTAAAAAATTAAATGCTTAAGAGATGTACAAACACTAAACAGCTCATTACAAACAACAACGGATGCAGCAAGCCCTACGGGGAGGCTGTTATTTGTAGCAAAGGTTCTGCGTTGCCCAAAAGCAGGGGGGCTGACCCCTTCACCCTGCTCAAACCCACCCCTGGACACGATTGCTGCTCAGGAATGTGAAGGGTTGGGGTTGTTGAGAACTAGGGGTTTTGACCCCTTTGGCTCGCTTACCAGTGTCCCTGGAAGCTGCAGAGGTAGATTTCTTGGCCCTGGTAGTGCAAAACCAGGGGGTCTGATCCCCTTGCTTCCAACTGTTGCTGTTCAGAGGTAGATTTTTTGGCCCTTTTGAAGGATGTTCAAAATCGGGGGGCCTAATACCCTTGCTTCCAACTGTCGCTGATTCAGAGGGAAATTTCTTGGTCCCCTTCAACATTTCTTCTTGAGGGATAACACTTGATAAGTCTGCCAATACACAAAAACAAAATGTTTTTAGCACATAAACCTGTTCGTTCTTTTTACTAACAGCCACAAGCATATCCCCTATATATATACTTCACAGAACCCTCCCCGTAATGCTAAATACAATGTAAAAAACTAAAGCACTATTCCGCTTATACCACATGGGTGCAGTACAGCTCCAAAATTCTTACAAACACAGTCCCCAGCACCAGTCTTAATTCACCCCCCCCTAGAAAAAACCTGTATGTTTTTTTTACTAATAGCCACAAACATATCCCCTATATATATTTATTTTACAGAACCCTCCCTGTAACACTAAATACAATGTAAAAAACTAAAGCGCTATTCCGCGTATGCCACATGGTGGTAGTACAGCTCCCAAAATTTTAACAAGGACCAGCAAAACCTTTTTACAGTAAAACCTTTGGGGCAAAGACAGCTTCTTTTTTTACTAACAACAACAAACATAGTCCCCCAATACCCGTGTTCATGCACAACCCCTAGAAAAAATGTACAGTATTTTCAATAACCGTTATTTTAAGCACATATTTTTAAACCTAGTTTTTAATGATTTTCTTAGCCACCCTGATAGCTTAAATGTGTTTTTCTTAGCCACCTTGATAGCTTTTACCATGTGCTTACTAAACAGGCTCTGCCTTAGTAAATTCCTTTTTTAAACCTAGTTTTTAATAGTTTTAAAGGCTCTTTTCTTAACCTACCCTGATATTGAATAGTTTAATTGTGGTTTTTCTTATCCTCCCTTTATAGTTTTTGGCCATGTGCTTACTTTCCTGCAGTGCACATCTACGCTCTGTAATTTTATTCTTTCCAAGTGCTGTTATTTTAGGTTTTTGACTGGTCTGTGCATTTCAAAATTTTATTTCTCTCTTACACTTAAATTTAATTCTTTGAGTAGTGAGTGAGTTCTAAAATACCTAACCTGTCCTGGCTGGAGTAATTAGCCTGATGGTAACTTTATATATACACCTCTACCCCGATATAACGCTGTCCTCGGGAGCCAAAAAATCTTACTGCATTATAGGTGAAACCGCGTTATATCGAACTTGCTTTGATCCGCCAGAGTGCGCAGCCCCGCCCCCCCCGGAGCGCCGCTTTACCGCGTTATATCCAAATTTGTGTTATATCGGGTCGTGTTATATCGGGGTAGAGGTGTATATATATATATTTACTTTTTTGTTTCTACTGGTGGCGCACATCCGCACATTACCTTGATATTGATGCAAATAAAAAAATTCATTCTGCAAATGGATGGGAAAAAAATAAGACAGAACATTGATTTTGTAGCCTTTTATTTTATATAAAAGTAAATTTTGTAATGTGGTGTTACACCACCATGGCTTTGGCTCTGGTGACTACAGTTTCAATCTTAACAGAGTGAAAGTCATCTCTGCTGCTTGCTTCAAATGTAGAGTCTCTAGGAACACATAAAGACCAAAGGTAGTGACCACAAATACATTCATCAGTACAAGGCCTAGTCGACTTTATAAGTTTTATTAAAGTTACAATTACCCAAGCATATAGAAATTCTATACACACCTATGCACCAGTTACAAATATAGTTATATTCCCATCCTTAACAATAGTGTTAGGGTCTGATGGGTCTCTCATAGCTCGATCGTCAGTAGACGGGTGGTACCTGCTGGAGTCTTCCATAGGGAGCATAATTTTCCCACTCTGGGCATCCCCTTTTTATAATGGGATTCTCTCTATACCTACATTTTGTGCATGTCCATAAAAGTGTCCACCCTCTTTTCTCTTATTGGTCTGTGTCCCCTGGAAACATAAGGAACCCCAATTTTCTATAGGTTGGGTAAGTTCCATTTATTCTCATTACCATTGACACACAACTTGTATCCTGTGATTAAGACACGTGTCTGAGACAGGCATGCTTTTACAGTATTTTCATGATCTAATATTCTAATATGATCTTCAGGGTAATTTTGCTCAATATTATCACTTAGTGCCTCTTTTCCCATAATCTTAGGGCATCAGGTTATTTTCCAGTCACTTATGCCATCATTTCTTGTCTCCAACACCTACAATAGCTAAACTAAAGTCTTGCAGGCCTCAACCTACAGGTTCTTGCATTCCAGCTTGTCTTACTCATGTCTAGTACTTGGTTCCTCTAAATACGGATCAGTCTCACACTTCTATAATTCCACAACTTAACCCTAATTAACATACAGTGAAAATATAGTATAACATGTTGAGTAATCATTGTGACGTTGCAGTCTACATGATTTTATAAAAATATGCTAATGAGTGAATATAATGTAACTGGAATATGCTTCATGCAAAAGGTCTCTTGTAAGGTATCATTACAAAGCTTATAATCTACTGAGTGTGATCATAGAATCATAGAATATCAGGGTTGGAAGGGACCTCAGGAGGTATCTAGTCCAACCCCCTGCTCAAAGCAGGACCTAATTCCCAACTAACTCATCCCAGTCAGGGCTTTGTCAAGCCTGACCTTAAAAACCTCTAAGGACGGAGATTCCACCACCTTCCTAGGTAACCCATTCCAGTGCTTCACCACCCTCCTAGTGAAAAAGTGATCATCCTATTTGTATAAATGTACCACTCTTGTATCTGAAACTAGAAATATGAAATATAACTCTGAGGACCTATTGTAATTATGCAAAGTGTGGGCCATTAATGGTGGTTTGGAATCTTGATGACTCCCATCAACCAGGACAATTGACTGCAGATGGCTGTATTTACCTGTGAGTCTTCCTGTATATGTGTGTGCTGGCAAGGGTAATGAAGTCTTACAGTGACATGTGATCATGTCACCTGAACTGGAATCCATCTTTAACCTGGTGTCTTTCCATTGAGAAGGAGGGGGTGGGAACCCAGAGAGGGACAAAGGATTCTCGCCTTATGCAAAAGAGATATAAATGGGTGGAACAGAACAAAGGGGGCTGCAATCATGATAAATCCCCTAGCTACCACCTGAGCTGGAACAAGAGCTGTACCAGGGGAAAGGATTGTGCCGAGGCCTGGAAAGTGTCCAGTCTGAGGAAAAAACTTACTGAAGTATCTCTGAGGGTGAGATTATCTGTATTCAGTTTGATTAGACATAGGTTTGCGTGTTTAATTTTTTTTTGCTTGGTGACTTACTTTGTTCTGTCTGTTACTACTTGGAACCACTTAAATCCTACTTTCTGTATTTAATAAGTCACTTTTTACTTATTAATTAACTCAGAGTATGGGTTAATACCTGGGGGAGCAAACAGCTGTGCATCTTCAAGACTAAGCTTGATAAGTTCATGGAGGGGATGGTATGATGGGATAGCCTAATTTTGGCAATTAATTGATCTTTGATTATTAGCAGGTAAATATGCCCAATGGCCTGTGATGGGATGTTAGATGGGGTGGGATCTGAGTTACTACAGAGAATTCTTTCCTGGGTGTCTGGCTGGTGAGTCTTGCCCACATGCTCAGGGTTTAGCTGATCGCCATATTTGGGGTCGGGAAGGAATTTTCCTCCAGGGCAGATTGGCAGAGGCCCTGGGGGGTTTTCGCCTTCCTCTGCAGCATGGGGCACGGGTCACTTGCTAGAGGATTCTCTGCACCTTGAGGTCTTTAAACCACGATTTGAGGACTTCAATGACTCAGACATAGGTCAGGGGTTTGTTACAGGAGTGGGTGGGTGAGATTCTGTGGCCTGCGTTGTGCAGGAGGTCAGACTAGATGATCATAATGGTCCCTTCTGACCTTAAAGTCTATGAGTCTATGAGTCTATCAGTGTTATAGAGGGTGAACAATTTATGAGTTTACCCTGTATAAGCTTTATACAGGGTAAAATGGATTTATTTGGGTTTAGACCCCATTGGGAGTTGGGCATCTGAGTGTTAAAGACAGGAACATTTCTTAAGCTGCTTTCAGTCAAGCCTACAGCTGTTAGGGGATGTGATTCAGACCCTGGGTCTGGGTTTGCAGCAGGCTAGTGGGTCTGGCTCAGACCAGGCAGGGCACTGAAGTCCCAGGCTGACGGGGCAGGAAAGCAGGGGCAGAAATAGTCTGGGCACATCAGGTGGCAGCTCCCAAGAGGGGTTCTGTGATCCAACCCGTCACAATCATAACATCACAAAATAAATGAATAATGAACTAAAATTATTGGCTACAATTTAGACCCCATCATTTTATATGTATAGTTGGGATGATGTTTTCCAATGTCCATTACTTTGTCCACATCATCCTGGAGCATCATTGGGATTGGTCAGAGCCCTCCAGGGTGTTCAGGGGCCACCTCCTGGAACTCCTGGCTTCTCCTCCAGCTGGAACCTGTCTCTGTTGCAGCCAGAGCCCTGCAACCAAAGAGTCGCCTCTGACGCCCTGGTGCCTCTCTCCTGCCCCAGCTTCTTCTGGCTCAACCAGTCTCTGTGTTTTTGAAGGGATGGAACAACACTTCCTTTCTCTGTTCCCTTTTCTGGGGAGGTTCCATTCCTTCCACGCCCGCCCCTCTGCAGAGAAGCTGGAGAAAACTGCTTTATCTAGAATTCAGTTACTCCCTCCTTCTACTGGGTGAGTTCTCGCTGGGGCTGAGAGTCAATGACCAACCTATTTATAGAGAGATGCCTCTGCCTCAGCCTTCAGCCCCTTCATACAAGGTGGGTGAGAGAAGAGTACAGGAAAAGCCCAAAGACATAGTGGGTACAGATAGTTTCGATAACAAAGGGTGAGTTAATGGGGCTTCCACCCATCTAGGTTTTTGCCGGACACTCCATTTTTTGGCTTCTGTGTCTAGGAGCCATGTAGGGTTCTCAGGTGCCTGGTTTTGAACTAGGAAGTCCAGCCAAGAAGGGCATCTGGCTGTGTCTGGTTCCTGCAGGGCAGGGGGGAGGTTTAGGGTCATTAACCCACGCCTGCCCCTGCTCAGACAGGGCCACATCATACCAACAGGCAGGCCCCTTGTCAGGCTTCAACAGCTCCAACAGGTCCCAGAGAAGAGCGATCCCACCTGTGGCAGAGATGGAGGTGGAGAAGATCCAGCGAGTGATGGGGGGAGGGGAGTAGAGACTCCAGGGACAAGAGCAGGGCAATGGTGGAAGAAATGGAGAACGGGGCTGGGTCTCGGTGGACTAGGTGGGGCATGGGAAGGGGCCTAGGGGAAATATGTGGGGCAGAGGTCAGGGCCTTAATGGAATGGGGGAGAGAGGGGGGAGTCACGGGGTCCAGTTACCAGCAGTTAGAAAGGTGACAACCCAATGAGTTAATGAGTTGTATACAGACTGATTCCCCAGTTTCTCACACTGACACAGCACATTAAGGTCAGGGAAGGGTCTAATGTCTTTCTGACTGCCCAGTGAGTGATTCAGGGAAGAGGGCCCAGCACCATGTCACCAGCCAGCTCTGCACGGAGCTCGGTCTGAGAGCCAGAGCACCAGGAGAAAACTTTAGGTCCCTTTATGAATAAAGAGCCAGAGCAGCCTTTTCAGTATCTGTTTGGTCCTCACCCCATAGATGATGGGGTTTAGCATGGGGGGCAGCAAGAGGCACATGTTGGCAATGAGAACATGGAAATGGAGGGCCAAATTCTGCCCAAACCGGTACATGAGGGAGGAGAAGAGACCTGGGATGTAAAAGCCTAAAATGACACAGAGGTGGGAGCCACAGGTCCAAAAAGTCTTGAGCCGGGCGTCCTTTGTGGGAAGGCTGAAGATGGCCCTGAGGATCTGGATATAGGACACACAAATAAAAATCACATCCAGACCCATTACACACAATAGCACAAAGAGGCCGTAGTAACTACTGACATGGGTGTCAGTGCAGGCCAGATTCACCACTGATATATGTGCGAGCAAAACAGCTCGGGAATGATGTTGGTTCTGCAATATGGCCACCGCCTCGCCAGCAAGGGAAAGGGCAGTACGAGCATGGCTCCACGCAGCACAATGGCCAGGCCAATCTTGGCCACCACGGGGTTTGTCAGGGTGGTGGAATGTCTCAGGGGATCGCAGATGGCCACATAGCGATCCAAAGCCATGGCCACAAAGATCCCAGACTGCGTCACTGGCAAGTTGAGAGTAAAGTACATCTGGGTGAGGCAGGCACTGAAATCGATCTCCCTGGAATTGAACCAGAAGATGCTCAGCATTTTGGGCACAATGAACGTAGATACGACCAGGTCGCTGACGGCCAGCATGCAGAGGAAATAGTACATGGGCTCATGGAGGCTCGGCTCCCTCTTCACGATGAATAGGATGGTGAAGTTCCCCAAGATGACTATGGTGTACATGGTGCAGAAGGGGATGGAGATCCAGACGTGGGCCGCCTCCAGGCCAGGAATGCCCAGCAGGATGAAGGTGGAGGTGTTGGTGAAGTCGGTTGTGTTGGAATCTGACATGGAGTAGGGGGGAAGGTGTCCAACTCTGAGGCAGAACGGTGTCTCCTGCATGTACCGTACGTTCCCCTGACTTCCTGTATGTGCCCAGGCTCTAGGGTGATGGTCGCAGTACAAATGCCTGGATGGAGAGACAATATTAATACGAGACACGACATGCACTGCTGGATTTGTTGCTCTTCACACACTGAAAATGACATTTTCATTATTCAGAGAAATGAATTATGAACAACTGACCCTACTAATGCCAATTCCATATTTGATGGTGCTCCATGAGTCAATAATCCTACATGTCGTGGTGTGGGAAACCTTACTAGGCACCAGCAGGAAACAAGAGTGTGGATGCTGGTTATCCATCATTGCTCCTTAATGCAATGAAAGCCAGGCTAGGGAGCCCATGCTGTAGGGAGTTCCCCATTGACCCGATTGCTCAAAATCTGAGAGTGTAAAAAAACCCAAACCTTTGCCAAGACATGTGCCAGGGAGAAACATCCCAACTAGAACACACCTCAGGAAAAAGACCCAGGTTTCATTGATAGCAGATCCATGGAAACACCTGCTCATTCGCAATAGTGGCCAAATAAAAGAAAATGTTTGGATGCCTAAGAAATGGGATGGAGAATAACCTGCTCTGGGTATGTGCTCAGTTTTGGTCACCCAGTCTCTAAAAAGGATACGGCATTATAAAGGGCATTTCCGAGACAGGCTCAGAGAATGGGGAAGGCTCCCATATGCAGAGAGACTGAAAATTCTGGGACTCTTTAGTTTAGAGAAGAGACAAAGAAGGGGGCAGATAATAAAGGAGAGGAATATAAAGAAAAGAACTGATTACATTCCATTGGAGAAACAGAGAACAGTTCCCAACCAGTAATATCTATAGATACTTTCATAAGGACTAATTCCCCAAAGCTGTAGAAAATTATCAAGAAAACTGATTGGGAGGAAAATATTAGACAGAAACATGGGAATGAAACTTGGCAGTTCTTTAAGAAGAGTTTATTTGATAGCTAAATAGTCATGATTCCACAGTCAAGGAAGTGAAGAACTTTGGCTAAAAACCCAGGTCAGTGGCAAAGTGAAGGCAACAATTATGTGGGAAAAAGCAATACACTTCTACCCCGATATAATGCTGTCCTCGGGAGCCAAAAAATCTTACTGCGTTATAGGTAAAACCGCATTATATCGAACTTGCTTTGATCCGCTGGAGTGTGCAACCCCGCCCGTCCCCAGAGCGCTGCTTTACCGCGTTATATCCGAATTCATGTTATATCGGGTCGCGTTATATCGGGGTAGAGGTGTACATAAAAATGGGAAAAAAGAGAAAATAAGGGACGTTAAAGACATCTGGGAAAACTCCATGCTTGACGGGGCTAAGGATAACAAAAAGGAGGTTATTAAGTATATTAAGAAGAAAAGAAAACTTAGAAAAGGTTTTGGCCAGTTTCTAGAGGGAGAAAGGAAACTTTTTAATGTTGCAGAAAATGTAGATGTGTTGCAGAAATAGTTTTGTTCTGCATTTGGAAAGAAGCAGTATGACATACTCATATCACATGTGGTGATGAAATAGTCTCCAGTCCAGTAGCTGCCAAGGAGAATGTTAAACACCATCTACAGTAGAACCTTAGAGTTACGAACACCAGAGTTACAAACTGACTGATCAACCACACATCTTATTTGGAAGTAGAAGTACACATCCTGTCAGCAGCAGAGCCAAAAAAAAAAAAGGGGGGGGGGGCGGAACAGCTCTGTGTTAAGTGAAAAGTATTAAAAAAATAAAGGGAAATTAAAAAAAAAGATTTGACACGGTTACAAAACAATGGAAAAGCTGGTATGGGTTAGTTAAAAAAAAAGTCTAGGAATATAAGCATGGGGAGGAGGTGACCAGCCCTCTGTGGAGAAAGAAGTGGTTCGGGACTATTTAGAAAAGCTGGATGAGCACAAGTCCATGGGGCCGGATGCGCTGCATCCGAGGGTGCTAAAGGAGTTGGCGGATGTGATTGCAGAGCCATTGGCCATTATCTTTGAAAACTCATGGCGATCGGGGGAGATCCCGGATGACTGGAAAAAGGCTAATGTAGTGCCCATCTTTAAAAAAGGGAAGAAGGAGGATCCGGGGAACTACAGGCCAGTCAGCCTCACCTCAGTCCCTGGAAAAATCATGGAGCAGGTCCTCAAGGAATCAATTCTGAAGCACTTAGAGGAGAGGAAAGTGATCAGGAACAGTCAGCATGGATTCACCAAGGGCAAGTCATGCCTGACTAACCTAATTGCCTTCTATGAGGAGATAACTGGGTCTGTGGATGAGGGGAAAGCAGTGGATGTGTTATTCCTTGACTTTAGCAAAGCTTTTGATACGGTCTCCCACAGTATTCTTGCCGGCAAGTTAAAGAAGTATGGGCTGGATGAATGGACTATAAGGTGGATAGAAAGCTGGCTAGATCGTCGGGCTCAACGGGTAGTGATCAACGGCTCCATGTCTAGTTGGCAGCCGGTTTCAAGTGGAGTGCCCCAAGGGTCGGTCCTGGGGCCGGTTTTGTTCAATATCTTCATTAATGATCTGGAGGATGGCGTGGACTGCACTCTCAGCAAATTTGCAGATGACACTAAACTGGGAGGAGTGGTAGATACGCTGGAGGGTAGGGATAGGATACAGAGGGACCTAGACAAATTAGAGGATTGGGCCAAAAGAAACCTGATGAGGTTCAACAAGGACAAGTGCAGAGTCCTGCACTTAGGACGGAAGAATCCCATGCACTGTTACAGACTAGGGACCGAGTGGCTAGGCAGCAGTTCTGCAGAAAAGGACCTAGGGGTTACGGTGGACGAGAAGCTGGATATGAGTCAACAGTGTGCCCTTGTTGCCAAGAAGGCTAACGGCATTTTGGGCTGTATAAGTAGGGGCATTGCCAGCAGATCGAGGGACGTGATCGTTCCCCTCTATTCAACATTGGTGAGGCCTCACCTGGAGTACTGTGTCCAGTTTTGGGCCCCACACTACAAGAAGGATGTGGAAAAATTGGAAAGAGTCCAGCGGAGGGCAACAAAAATGATTAGGGGGCTGGAGCACATGAGTTATGAGGAGAGGCTGAGGGAACTGGGATTGTTTAGTCTGCAGAAGAGAAGACTGAGGGGGGATTTGATAGCTGCTTTCAACTACCTGAAAGGGGGTTCCAAAGAGGATGGATCTAGACTGTTCTCAGTGGTACCAGATGACAGAACAAGGAGTAATGGTCTCAAGTTGCAGTGGGGGAGGTTTAGATTGGATATTAGGAATACCTTTTTCACTAGGAGGGTGGTGAAGCACCGGAATGGGTTACCTAGGGAGGTGGTGGAATCTCCTTCCTTAGAGGGTTTTAAGGTCAGGCTTGACAAAGTCCTGGCTGTGATGATTTAGTTGGGATTAGGTCCTGCTTTGAGCAGGGGATTGGACTAGATGACCTCCTGAGGTCCCTTCCAACCCTGATATTCTATGATTCTATGAACTGGGGAGCCTCCATGGCCCAAGGTACCCACCAGGACTTAGAATCATAGAATCATGGAATTTAAGATCAGAAGGGACCATTATGATCATCTAGTCTGACCTCCTGCATGATGCAGGCCACAAAAGCTGACCCACCCACTCCTGAAATAATTCTCCCCCTTGACTCAGCTGTTGAAGTCCCCAAATCTTGATTTAAAGACTTCAAGTAGCAGATAATCCTCCAGCAAGCGACCCCTGCCCCATGCTACGGAGGAAGGCGAAAAACTCAGGGCCTCTGCCAATCTACCCTGGAGGAAAATTCCTTCCCGACCCCAAATATGGCGATCAGCTGAACTCCGAGCATGCGGGCAAGACTCTCCAGCCAGACACTCAGGAAAAAGATTTCCAAAATCCCAACATTGACCATCGGTACTAATTACCAGTGGTGGCACATTATTGACCTATTGAGTAAATCAAGTTATCCTATCAAACCATTCCCTCCCTTATTTTAATTTAGAGTTACAGTTGTACAGTTTCCAACAGCAGATCATAGAAGAGCTGCTCTTCGATAACATCTTCAAATCTGAGATGCACTTGGCAATACTCTCCTTCTCCTGTTGAGCAGTGATGCTCTGGACGACATTTTTCTCTATCCAGTTGATCATGTGATCTTGTTCCTTACGACGTGTATACAGTGAGCAGCCTTTCTCGGTAGTTAGTCTCTAGCAGCGGCCTTCAACCCTCCATTGCTCCTTCTTTTCCTGTTCAATTATTGACTCCAGGTGGTTGATTGAATCATTTTTCACAGCTAAAGCTCTGGCAACTTTCTCCTCATTGAGCCTATCAGCAAACGCTGCTACATCAGCCCCATATTTTTTAACTATATAGATGATGATTCCCACCATGCAGGCACCTGAAATTGTTTCTGACTTGCTGGACCTGCCCCGCGCCCGCCACCCAGAGGAGCTGCCAGACCTGGCCCGCGCCCGCCACCCGGAGGAGCTGCCGGACCTGGCCCGCGCCCGCCACCCAGAGGAGCTGCCGGGCCTGCCCCGCGCCCGCCAGCCAGAGGAACCCATGGTGCTGGACCCCCCGGAGGACATCACTGTGACTCAGGTACCACACGAGGGGAAGTTCGGAAGTAGCCCAGGGGCAGCCGACCCTAGTCTGGCTGCAGCACTGCCAGAGCCCATGTCAGTGGGTCTTGTGCCGCTGTTAGGGCCCAGGGCTGGGACGCAGTGGAGTGGTTGGGCCTGCGTCCCCCCTGACACCCAACTCATGGGTGGCCGTCTCCCCCTCTCCCCGGCCTTTTGGAGGGTTGGGCCTACTGTTACTGCTCAGCCCTGCTGGAGGGCCTGAGCTCCTGACTCATTATTGCCCCGCCCTGACCTAGGGCCTGGGCTCACTGCTGTTTATATTGCTACTGCGACAGCGTTTATTGCTCAGTCCCTGCCCGAGGGCCGAGTCATTGTTGCCCTGCCCTGACCTAGGGCTTATTTCTGCCTCTGCAAGGGCCGCTGGGGAAGACTCCCCTCAGCTGTGTGCAGTGAGCCAGTGTGGCTCCCTGCCACCCCGGAGAGGGTCGAGCCCTGGCCAGCACCTCTACAGGGCCCTATAGGCAGGCTAGAGACTGGTTCAATGTTTGCATTGGGTTAGTTCTCTACCTGTCGGTTCATTTCCTCCCAGGGTCTCCCAGGTGGAACTGAAATCGAATGTTCCAGCCTGAGTCAGACTTTCCAGGACTGGCCCGGCTGGAGGGCGCTTGGATTCCCACAGCTGAACTCTCTGCCTGCTCGTCTGGCTAATTGGGGGTATTTCTCTGGAGGTATTTGTCCAAACTGAACCGGGGCGCCATGTCCACCTGTACTCAAGTTACTAAGTGTCAGAGGGGTAGCCGTGTTAGTCTGGATCTGTAAAAGCAGCAAAGAATCCTGTGGCACCTTATAGACTAACAGAGGTTTTGCAGCATGAGCTTTCGTGGGTGAATACCCACTTCTTCGGATGCAAGTGGTGGAAATCTCCAGGGGCAGGTATATATATGCAAGCAAGAAGCAAGCTAGAGATAACGAGTTTAGTTCAATCAGGGAGGGTGAGGCCCTGTTCTAGCAGTAGAGGTGTGAAAACCAAGGGAGGAGAAACTGGTTCTGTAGTTGGCAAGCCATTCATAGTCTTTGTTTAATCCTGAGCTGATGGTGTCAAATTTGCAGATGAACTGAAGCTCAGCAGTTTCTCTTTGGAGTCTGGTCCTGAAGTTTTTTTGCTGCAGGACGGTGACCCTAACATCTGCTATTGTGTGTCCAGGGAGGTTGAAGTGTTCTCCTACAGGTTTTTGTATATTGCCATTCCTAATATCTGATTTGTGTCCATTTATCCTTTTCCTTAGAGACTGTCCAGTTTGGCCTATGTACATAGCAGAGGGGCATTGCTGGCATATGATGGCGTATATTACATTGGTGGATGTGCAGGTGAATGAACCAGTGATGGTGTGGCTGATCTGGTTAGGTCCTGTGATGGTGTCGCTGGTGTAGATATGTGGGCAGAGTTGGCATCGAGGTTTGTTGCATGGATTCGTTCCTGAGTTAGAGTTACTTTGGTGCGGTGTGCAGTTACTGGTGAGAATGTGCTTCAGGTTAGCAGGTTGTCTGTGGGCGAGGACTGGCCTGCCACCCAAGGTTTGTGAAAGTGTGGGATCATTGTCCAGGATGGGTTGTAGATCTCTGGTGATGCGTTGGAGGGGTTTTAGCTGGGGACTGTATGTGATGGCCAGTGGAGTCCTGTTGGTTTCTTTCTTGGGTTTGTCTTGCAGTAGGAGGCTTCTGGGTACACGTCTGGCTCTGTTGATCTGTTTCCTTATTTCCTCGTGCGGGTACTGTAGTTTTGAGAATGCTTGGTGGAGATTTTGTAGGTGTTGGTCTCTGTCTGAGGGGTTAGAGCAGATGCGGTTGTACCTCAGTGCTTGGCTGTAGACAATGGATCTTGTGGTGTGCCCGGGATGGAAGCTGGAGGCATGAAGGTAGGCATAGCGGTCGGTAGGTTTTCGGTATAGGGTGGTATTAATGTGACCATCACTTATTTGTACTGTGGTGTCCAGAAAGTGGACCTCCCGTGTAGATTGGTCCAGGCTGAGGTTAATGGTGGGGTGGAAGCTGTTGAAATCTTGGTGGAATTTTTCCAGAGTCTCCTTCCCATGGGTCCAGATAATGAAGATGTCATCAATGTAGCGTAGGTAGAGAAGGGGCGTGAGTGGACGGGAGCTGAGGAAGCGTTGTTCCAGGTCGGCCATAAAAATATTGGCATATTGTGGGGCCATGCGGGTGCCCATAGCGGTGCCACTGATCTGGAGATACATATTGTCATCAAATTTGAAATAGTTGTGTGTGAGGATAAAGGCACAGAGCTCAGCAACCAGTTAAACTCGTTATCTCTAGCTTGCTTCTTGCTTGCATATATATACCTGCCCCTGGAGATTTCCACCACTTGCATCCGAAGAAGTGGGTATTCACCCACAAAAGCTCATGCTGCAAAACCTCTGTTAGTCTATAAGGTGCCACAGGATTCTTTGCTGCTTTTCAAGTTACTAACACTCTGTAGCTGGCCAGCATGGTTTGACCTTGGTCTGTAGCTAAAGGCAAAGGGGGGGAGGGGCTAGTCCCTGATTTGGCTGGATTTCTGTGTTTATAATTTATTATTATTATCTGAATTGTGGAAGCCTCCAGAGGCCCCGCTCCAGTTCAGGGCCCCTTGTGCTGGGCCCTTCGCAAACACAGAAGGAGAAACAGCCCCTGCCCCAAGTTGCTTAGAAATCAAATTAAGACAAGACACAGCTACTGTGTGTAACAAACAGGAAAGGGGGCAGGTGGGGAGATGGGGGAGGAACAGTGCTAAGAATGGGTGGTTACATAGCCCTGGTCTACACTACGAGTTTAGGTCGAATTAGCAGTGTTAGACTTAGGCCTGGTCTACACTACGATTTTAGTTCGAATTTAGCAGCGTTATAGCGAA
>QXTE01000856.1:0-73139 GCA_003942145.1 Platysternon megacephalum
AACACTGTGGAGGCTGGATCCAGTAACATAGGAATTAGTGCTCTACAGTGCCCTGTGGGCGACCCATCTAAGATTAAATGCTCAGTTTCTCTCACCACTTAGGCAGCCACTGGGGCTGTGAGCATGGTAAAGGCAGGTCTATCATTGTAGGGGGGTCAGTGCACAGCACTGTGTCAAGTTTTTCAGTGCTTTGGAGAAATACGTGCATTGAGGGTATGCTGGAGCTGGAGGTGTAATTTGCAGCTCTGGTAGATATACCTGTGCTAGCTCTGAATGAGCTACTACAGATATGCCTATATGAGCCAGTGCTGATTCAGCTAGCATGCGGGGCGGGGCGGGGGGGGCGGGGCGGGGGGAAGAAGTAATGTAACCGTTGCTGTAAAAATAGCAGNAAAAGCCCATCCTGTCACCTTTTAGACACTAGTTTAATCAGAGCTAGTGAAGGTTTATCTACCTGAGCTGGAAATTACACCTCCAGCTCTAGTGTAGATGTACCTCAGAGTGACTCTAAGAATTCTTTTGAAGATGACCCTGTCTGATAATAAATATATATCTAACACAAATGTGGTATGGTGTAATAAAACAGTGTTTTGTTTTCTAGAATCTCTGTTTACAGTGGCAAGAATCCCTGTGCATATCTGTGGGATAAATACATTTATGGCGATCAGCGCTGTGATGAGAACAATTTCTGGATCTGTGAGAAGGCACCCATCCAGCTGAGGCTCACAGACAATCAGTAGTAGTTTATCAGTTTATTATGGTTTATCAGTATGAAATGTTTATTTATTAGCAGTGGGAAGAAGCTCTGTGGGCTTTGTTTTGAGTTGTGAGATTTTGGGTTCTGCAAAGTTTCCAAATGAGCATTTAAATAGGTGTTTAGAGTCATAATCAGCATTGTCATTTTCATTGTTTTAGGATGCCATTACAAAAGTCATATGCAAATGCTACACACATAGTGAAGGCCATATGTCCCCCCCAGAGAATGTACAAAATCTGTTAATCCAGCTCTGAAATGTGAAAAAAATTGAAACTGGGAACTCCGGAGTAAAAATAAACTACTACATTTAAATATGGAAAGACCTCTGGTTTCAACTTGTCCATCCCCTGGAAGCCCAGTGTATGATTGCTCTCTATTGCCCATTTCTCAGATTGGGCACCATTTGCTATGGGGAAAGGCTGACAGTTGCCTTCCCCCAACCAGGGTTTGCCCAACCCCTCTGTCTGTCAGTACCTCCCTCCCTCTCCCCCCCCACCCCGATTTTGAACGTGATCATTAGGAAAGGAATAATTGTCTGCTATGATTCTATGATTCTATATAGGGAACCCAAATTCAATTCACTGTACTAATATAGGGTACAAGTTACTCCAAATCTGTTTCTACAATGTTGGGACTGGAAAGGAAAATATCAACACCTGATGGAGTTATTGATGTTACAACATGGCAGAGTCTTAAAAGAGGCCCTCATTGTCTCAGGTCTTTCCCTTCTTCCATTCAAGTGTTTTCATCTTGTATAAAATTCTGAATGGAGATCTTGTGACATCCCCGTTTTCTGTGATCCTATAAGGAAAATAGGCTTACAGAAATCAGGTGAGAAGTGCACTTCACATGTGCAAAATCTATTTCCAATCAAAAGGTGTAACTTGTACATGTGGTCTGACCATATAAAGCTAATTTCTGTTCAATAAATACAACTTTTACAGATATTTTCTGCCTGCTGGTTGCTGCTGTGTCTGAGCTCTTCTCAGATGTTGATGGGGTCCTCCTGCCTTGTTACTCATTTGTGTCAATTCATTCTGAATAATAAGATTCTCCTGGGGAAATAAGTTATTTTTTCCCTTCTGTTCCTAGCAGGAACCAAAACACATGTTGATATTTAATCAATAACACCATTATATTACCTTGGTAACATAGGGTTAATTCTCTTAAAGGGAGGTTTTAACAGTGACAGTAACAAATAATCTATCTCAGTTAACAACCTGCTACTTGCGTACATTCAGAGTGAGAACTGGTGATGGGAGTGACACAAATAAGTGTATAGTGATTTTTACTGTTATTTACAATGCAGAAATAACACAAGTCAAAGAGAGGGAGCTGTCTCATAAATGCATCAACAAAACAATGCAATTCTAAAAAATTACTATTGTGAAAACTGATTGGATTGCACCGGCATGTCTGAACATCTAACCTTCGCTGAAGAAATTTAATACCGGTGATGATGTCTCAGAAAAAAATCCCAAACATCTTTACACTCAGATCCCATAGTGAGTTTGCAGTACCAGCAGTTATAGAAAAAACTTCATTACTGCTGTAAAATGAGCACATTTGATGCTGAAATTATGGAGAGACAATAAATATGGAACTATAAATGTCGTTTCTACAAAGTGCCTGTTCAGACCAGACCAGAATG
This sequence comes from Platysternon megacephalum, assembly GCA_003942145.1. Taxonomy (NCBI): domain Eukaryota; kingdom Metazoa; phylum Chordata; order Testudines; family Platysternidae; genus Platysternon; species Platysternon megacephalum. Next base: position 2,409 of record QXTE01000856.1, read on the forward strand.
GCTATCCTTCTTTAAAGTGTAATTTACCCCAGACTTGTTCTTTGTAACATGTGTTTGAATACAGGTGTAACTCACTAATTTCATTCTGTAGGTGAGTATCTGTCAGTGAAGCTATACTGTGATCTGCAGCCGAAATTATTAACTCATGCTACAGGATTACAGTTTACACTGATAACTACAAATCTCATTCTTACCCTGTTGTTGACTGTAGCACCTCTGTTCAGAACAGTATTGACCTCTATCTAAGGCAGGCTCCTGCATTACAGACACATTCTCCTCCCAAGACAGTCACTAGCCACATTGATGATAGCAAAAGAGACACAAAGATGTTTCTACTGCAAGGAAAAGAGGTCAGTGCAGAAGAAGAAACTGTTTTTATTTTCTAACTATTTATAATCAGAGGGGTAGCCGTGTTAGTCTGGATCTGTAAAAAGCAACAGAGAGTCCTGTGGCACCTTTAAGACTAACAGATTTATTGGAGCATAAGCTTTCGTGGGTGAATACCCACTTCGTCAGACCCATGGGGGTATTCACCCACAAAAGCTTATGCTCCAATACATCTGTTAGTCTTAAAGGTGCCACAGGACTCTCTGTTGCTTTTAACTATTTATAGTCTTTACTTTTCAAATTAACGTTTCCGTGACAAATGAAACAGCCCATTGAAGCTAGTTTATCAAGGATTATTTCTGTTCCCATGATGAAAGGTGTCATATAAGGGTCTAGATAACTCCATGTATAGTATCTCTTAGGCCTGGTCTATATTACGATTTTAATTCGAATTTAGCAGCGTTACCTCGATTTAAGTCTGGACCCATCCACACGACGAAGCCCTTTTTTTTGACTTAAAGGGCTCTTTAAATCGATTTCTTTACTCCACCTCCGACGAGGGGAGTAGCGTTGAAATTGACATTGCCGGTTCAAATTAGGGTTAGTGTGGACGAAATTGGACGATATTGGCCTCCGGGAGCTATCCCACAGTGCACTATTGTGACCGCTCTGGACAGCAATCTGAACTCGGATGCACTGGCCAGGTAGACAGGAAAAGGCCCACGAACTTTTGAATTTCATTTCCTGTTTGCCCAGCGTGGAGACCACAGGTGACCATGCAGAGCTCATCAGCACAGGTAACTATGATCAATGGGCAGGGACCACCAGTGATAAGTACCATTGAGTTAGACCCACTAATTTGCAAACCCTTCCCACAGTGTCGCCCCACCAATGACAAGGAGCCCCCAATCCAACCCAACCTTCCACCCAGCTGCCAAACCCTCCTACATTCATCCTCCCAAGCAGCCATTGGGAGTGAAGGGTGGGGTGGGGTGGGGTAGGGGGGAGGATATAGGCACTTCATGAAACTGATTTTCAAAGCTTCTCTGCTGCGCAGCACGCCCTGCTGTACTCTTCTAACCGCCCTGGTGTCTGGCTGCCCGTAATCAGCGGCCAGGCGATTTGTCTCAACCTCCCACCCCGCCATAAATGTCTCCCCCTTACTCTCACAGATATTGTGGAGCACACAGCAAGCAGTAATAACAATGGGAATATTGGTTTTGCTGAGGTCTATCCGAGTCAGTAAACTGCGCCAGGGTGCTTTTAAACGTCCAAATGCACATTCTACCACCATTCTGCACTTGCTCAGCCTATAGTTGAACAGGTCCTGACTACTGTCCAGGCTGCCTGTGTATGGCTTCATGAGCCATGGCATTAAGGGGTAGGCTGGGTCCCCAAGGATAACTATAGGCATTTCAACATCCCCAACGGTTATTTTCTGGTCTGGGAAGAAAGTCCCTTCCTGCAGCTTTTGAAACAGACCAGAGTTCCTGAAGACGCGAGCGTCATGTACCTTTCCCAGCCATCCCACGTTGAGGTTGGTGAAACGTCCCTTGTGATCCACCAGTGCTTGCAGCAGCATTGAAAAGTACCCCTTTAGGTTTATGTACTCGCTGGCTTGGTGTTCCGGTGCCAAGATAGGGATATGGGTTCCGTCTATCGCCCCACCACAGTTAGGGAATCCCATTGCAGCAAAGCCATCCACTATGACCTGCACATTTCCCAGAGTCACTACCCTTGATAGCAGCAGCTCAGTGATTGCGTTAGCTACTTGGATGACAGCTGTCCCCGCAGTAGATTTGCCAACTCCAAATTGATGTCCAACTGACCGGTAGCTGTCTGGGGTTGCAAGCTTCCACAGGGCTATCGCCAGTCGCTTCTCAACTGTGAGGGCTGCTCTCATCTTGTTATTCTGGTGCTTCAGGGCAGGGGAAAGCAAGTTCCATGAAAGTGCCCTTACGCATGCAAAAGTTTCGCAGCCACTGGGAATCGTCCCACGCCTGCAACACTATGCGGTCCCACCAGTCTGTGCTTGTTTCCCGGGCCCAGAATCGGCGTTCCAACGCATGAACCTGCCCCATTAACACCATGATTTGCACATTGCTGGGGCCCGTACTTTGTGAGAAGTCTATGTCCATGTCTATTTCCTCATCACTCTCGTCACTGCGCTGCTGTTGCCTCCTCGCCTGGTTTTGCTTTGGCAGGTTCTGGTTCTGCATATACTCCAGGATAATGTGCATGCTGGTTATAGTGCTCATAATTGCCACGGTGATCTGAGCGGGCTCCATGATCCCAGTGCTATGGCATCTGAGCTGAAAAAAGGCGCGAAACGATTGTCTGCCATTGCTTTCATGGAGGAAGGGAGGAAGGGAGGGAGGGGGGCCTGACGACATGTACCCAGAATCACCCGCAACACTGTTTTTGCCCCATCAGGCATTGGGATCTCAACCCAAAATTCCAATGGGCGGCGGAGATTGCTGGAACTGTGGGATAGCTACCCACAGTGCAACACTCTGGAACTCGACGCTAGCCTCGGTACTGTGGACGCAGTCCGTCGACTTAATGCACTTAGAGCATTTTGTGTAGGGACACACACAATTGACTTTATAAAAACAATTTCTAAACAACCGACTTCTATAAATTCGACCTAATTTCATAGTGTAGACATACCCTTACTGTCCCTATATTTTCTGTTTTGTAACTTTCTCTAAATGAGAAACCTCATTTCTTTAAAAAAGCTAAAAAAGACACCTTGAGTTAGTTTGTTTCAGGAGAGATTGCAGTCAGATGCTTTCACAGGGAATGTTAACGTCTCTTTTCCTGGAGACAGCAAAAACTGATATAAGCTACAACCTAAATGCTACGGAGCTAAGACAGTCTGAATTCTCAGCTCATAGGATGGGCCATGCATGGGTGACCATTAACAGGTGGGCTCAGAAGGAGGAAGGACTTGGGGGAAAAAGGCACCATTATTATTATTATTTGCATAGCTGTAGTATCTAGAGCAGGAGTAGGCAACCTATGGCACACGTGAGCTGATTTTCAGTGGCACTCACACTACCCGGATCCTGGCCACCAGTCCGGGGGGCTCTGCATTTTAATTTAATTTGAAATGAAGCTTCTTAAACATTTTTAAAACCTTATTTACTTTACATACAACAACAGTTTAGTTATATATTATAGACAGTCAGCAAAGCCATGTTGAGTAGACTAGAACCTTTCACATGTTTGCCTGCACTGTTAGAGAATCAAAGAGTAAGTGCTAAATGTGTCTATGTTTACCTGCATCCTATTAGAAATCTAACAATGTGATCTAATTATTTGTAGATGCTAAATCCTGTTTCTGTCCTGTAACGATTCCTTACTATATTCTATTGACTCCTAGATCAAAAGGGGATATTATTATTTAGATGGGATTTGTGGTGTAATAATCTCTCCTCAAAGCTTGTAATTCCACATAGTAAACCACCTGTGAACTGTATTGATAGTTTGAATGACTATTGCTACCTGTATTTTTTGATAAAAGAACCATTGAATAGAGATCAAAATGTCAGCTTGTTTTCATCAAAGGCCATGGTTGCTTCAACTATAAAGGAAGCCTCAGGCCTGATCCTTTTCATATCAGGTCTGCTTAAACTTTGTCAGGGAAGAACTAAGCCACAAGACTGAAGTCTCCATATTTACTCTGGATTTCCCTGGAATTCTCATGGAAGAACTTGAACAAATTCTACATCTGAACTGCCTATTGGACTATAACCTTTTAAATCAATTCCAGAAAGACTTTTACAAATCATCAGCCTCACTATCTCTGCTATGAAACTGACCAAAGGACTTTACACATATCTGTATGCATATTGACCTTTTAGCCACAGCAACTTTCTTCTTACTTTTTTCCTTTTTATTATTAAACCTTTAGTCTTTTAGTTACTAAACGCTTGGCATCTGTGTGATTATTGGGTAATATCTGAAATTCATATTGACCTGGAGATCAGTGTCCGGTCCTTTGGGACTGGTGAACCTAACATAAGGTGAATCAGGTTTTCAATAACCTCTCACTGTATTAGACTTGGCTGTCTAGATGGGAGTTACGGGCTGGAATGCTTAAAGGGAACTGTATTTGGCTTCTTGGTAACCAGTGCGGCATTCCAGAAGCTGTTTTGTTACTGGCTTGGTGCATCTAATTATAGAATAAATCACCACTGCCCTATTTCTCTCAGTCTGCCCTGAGTTGTCATTCTCAGCATGGCCCATTCAGACACCTCAGTCACAAACATTTTATCACCACAGTTGTGGATTCTGTCAAGATCTTCGATAGTTGTAAACAAGGGAGGTTTCAGGTGTTGGAGACAGAACAGAAGTTCCTGAGGAGGAAACCTTAATCCTGTTCCTGGTTTTGACACTGACTCACTGTGTGACTTGGGCAAGTCACTTCAGCTCTCTCCCATTTGTAAAAGAGGACTGGGGATACCCTCCTTTCAAAAGCACTTTAAGACTCCAGATGAAAAGTGGTCACAAATGTTTAAGTCATTCCTCCTTCTAAGGAAGAATCTCATTGCCCTTTCAAAATATTGCATGAATTAAAAATAGAAAGAGAAGAAAGGAAGTTTGCAACCTTGACAGTGTCACTTTAATTCTTGAGGCTGCAAGTTCCTTTTTAGGAGGGTAGTGCAAATTTCCCCTGTGGTTACAGATGAAATGCTGAAATGTGAACAGTTCTTCCTTTCCCAATACTCATCTAACAGGGCAGCCAGGGTGTCCTGTCCTCCAGGGAGGACAAAAGATTGGATATGGAGGATGAGGAGGGATACACCACTTTAAATTTGCATTCCCGAATTCCAGTATCTGCCCGTGGACATCCAGGCAACAATAGAGGTATCACATTTTCTACAGTTTTTCTTGGACTTTGTGCCCATTGCTGATTGGCTGCTTGCTCCAATCCCCTCCCAGCCCCACACACAGAATTTCATCTCAGCCTCACTCCGCTTCCTCCTCTCCATGTTCTCACCTGCTTTGTCTCCCTTATCCCCATCTCTTCTTTTGTCTTTTCATGTCACTAATCCCCACATCCCCTCCTCCCAAAAAGAAAAATGATGGTAACAAGAGCAAGTTTACAGTCATCACACTGATCACAACCCTACTTGTCTGTCTTGTCTATTTCATTTGTAAGCTCTTCAAGGTAGATACTGTCTCCTACTGTGTGTTTGTACAGCGCCTAGAACAAAAGGGCCCCAATAATGGCTGGTTGCTCTAGTCACTACCATCATACAGATTAATAAAATTGATCAACACCACTCATGATCCTGATTATTTCATTGTGGCAGGGGATAATTACTGTGCACACAGTTCGCAGCCCCAGTCCAATTCAGGAAATGAGCAAATATTGTCTACATATATTTCTCTATAGGTCTTTGTAATATACTTCAACTGTAAAAAATATAAGAAGTGTCTAAGAAAATGTCTATTATTGAATCTGTTATTGAGGTTGATAACTTGGGGGAGGGGTATCTCTGCTTTTATATTAAACCTTATTCTGATGTTTCCTTCTTCTATGACGTGTGGGGTTCCCAGATCAATCTCTTGCAGACAGGAGACATCCCTGATCTAGATTTTATTATTTTGATTAAATTCATTTGTTGAGATCACACAGGACATTGTGATAGAAGGAAGAACTACATAATTTAAAAAGTTAATGCAGGCTTTGACAAATAAACTTTCCTGGTTACATGCAATCAGCTTCTATGAACTGAAGTTTCCATTGAAAAGGTTTCTAATCCTTATGCTTGTGAAGAAAATTTTCTAAATGTGATTAGAGCAGCCTTGTCAACTGCAGTAATTTTATTGTGAGTCTTGGGAGTTTTTGTGTTTTTCTTAAAGCCTCATCTCTGAACTATGCAGCTCCAGGGCAGATGGTATCAAAGATGAGATGGGCCTTAATTATAGACCCTGCTGCTTATCTGAACCCTTTACTCATTCTCTTCTGAAACCCATCTGTTCATGTTGCACCATGTACTGGTGGTTGCTGCCATCATCCCTAGGGATGGGGCAAGAGATCTGTGTGCCAGTATGTAACTATTCCACATTTATTAACAACATTCAACTTACTATAACTGTTTATTTTAAAAAATAAACAAAACCTCAAACTTTGCTTTCTGAATCTGTGAGTGCTACAGACTCTGGGAGCTATGTGTATCTCCTGCTGAGAGGGTGAATTCCCATTGGACTCATTACGCTAACATTTTTCTAAGTGCCTAAATCACTTTTGAAAAGACAGGGCTTTGGAAAATTGTACCTTGACACCATCTTGGGGCTCAGGAGAAGGATTTCAACCTCACCCCAAGTTTATAGTCTCCTTACAACCTGAAATATCCTAATAAGGGTCACTGTTCTATCAATAATGTTCCCAAATATTAGGTTTATCTACAAATATTACTCTCAGACAGTACAGAGCTGGGTTCATCATAAAAATATCTCAACACATAAACATCTACTCTTATGAATCAGCTATTTCTGCTTCTCAAGATGTCTTCTATCTCCTCTGTTTGCTTTATGCTTGATCCGAGAATCTCAGAATATTCAGTTGTTAAAAACATGTCTGAGTGAAGAAAAACAATATATTTTAAAATAGAAATTAAAAAGGGGATGTCACTTCACTTATTTTCATCACTGAAACAACTATTGGATTCTCTCAGGGCTCCCTGCTCCTTCCCCTGTGTGGCATCCAGCTGCCCTGACTTTGCTTACAATGTACTTGATGCTCTTCATAGGGCTAATAGCTCTGCTGGTTATGTGTAAGTATTGAGACTTACAATTTTGCAGAATTCCAGCTTCAGTGAAAGGTGCTAATTTGGATTCATTCTGGCTCATATGTCACCAACAGAATTGTCACTATGTCTTCTATACAATCACATTCCTACCTTTACAGAGTCTCTTTTTGTCAAAAACAACATTTTCCTGTGGCCAAAACAGAACTTTCAAAATCATTTATAGGCGTCATTACACCCTGCTAAAGCAGTTCCCTGTGGCTTCCATTCATGAGGAATCTTATTTTTCACTCTATCCCCATTTTCAGTCAGTTAATCCTGGCTTTCGTGTTCTCTGCAGGACAATTAAAGAGCCCCAAATTTACCTGGGGCATTATGAAGCATTGTGATGTTGTTGCATCCAAACTTCCCAAATGACTTAATAATGTGATTTCCTTTCAATAGGCAATGTTGTTGTCTCTTATTGTCCCTTCAGTAGGTGATATGAAGCAGATGTCAGGTGGGGACAGTACCCTTATAGTGTTCAAGTGTGGTAAATCAGGATTCTACTCCTATTCTGTCTCTGGGGTCGAAAGCAGGGGCAGAGTAGAAAGAGGGGAAGTGTGTTGGAGTGTGGAAGGGGCACCATGCTCAGTCCTTGGGATGTAGGAGTGCCTCATATTTCTCAGGATTGACTCCTCTGACTAATTAAGGAGCAGTACTAATGGTCTTCTAAGGCAAATTCAACATGGCACCTTAACGGAATGGTGGGTTAGGTGAATCAGAAAACAGGGGTAAAATAAACAGGAAAGATCTTAGGGTCTTTGATTGTGAAGCATGGAATCAGCCCCAGGGAGATGGGGAAAAAGTAACAGGACCAAGTCCTCAAGGAATCAATTTTGAAGCACTTCGAGGAGACGAAAGTGATCAGGGACAGTCAGCATGGATTCACCAAGGGCAAGTCATGCCTGACTAACCTAATTGCCTTCTATGATGAGATAACTGGCTCTGTGGATGAGGGGAAAGCAGTGGACATGTTACTCCTTTATTTTAGCAAAGCTTTTGATACGGTCTCCCACAGTATTCTTGCCAGCAAGTTAAAGAAATATGGGCTGAATTAATGGACTATAAGGTGGATAGAAAGCTGGCTAGATCATTGGGCTCAACAGGTAGTGATCAATGGCTCTATGTCTAGTTGGCAGCCGATATCAAGCGGAGTGCCCCAAGGGTCGGTCCTGAGGCCGGTTTTGTTCAATATCTTCATTAATGATCGGGAGCAGTGTTTCCCAAACTTGGGATGCTGCTTGTGTAGGGAAAGCCCCTGGCGGGCCGGGCCGGTTTGTTTACCTGCCGTGTCTGCAGGTCCGGCTGATTGCGGCTCCCACTGGCCGTGGTTCGCCACTCCAGGCCAGTGGGAGCGGCTGGAAGCGGCGGCCAGTACGTCCCATGGCCCGCGCTGCTTCCAGCAGCTCCCATTGGCCTGGAACAGTGAACCGCGGCCAGTGGGAGCCGCGATCAGCCAGACATGCAGATGCGGCAGGTATACAAACCGGCCCGGCCTGCCAGAAGCTTTCCCTACACAAGCGGCGTCCCAAGTTTGGGAAACACTGATCTGGAGGATGGCGTGGACTGCACCCTCAGCAAGTTTTCAGATGACACTAAACTGGGAGCTTTGCGACCAGGGGCTGCTAACAGGGAGTTTTGCAAGGGAGTTCTCCAGGTGAAGGAGGAGCAAATACAGCACCCTTGGGGTAAGTGACTGTCTGTAGTGTGTGTTTGTTTGTGTTTGGGGGTTACTCGCTGTGTTCTGAGCTTGTGTTTGTCCGTCTGTTTGTTTGGTTGGTTGTTTGAAGGACCGCGTGCTGTGGCTGGCAGTTGGAAGCTGTGAGCTTCAAAGGAAGGTTTGAAAGCTAGAAGCCTCTGTTAATTGGCTGAGCCTTAGTCAGTGGGTGGGGCTATCAAGCAGGTCAGGGCTTTATAAACTAGTGCGCAAGCAACCAGGGAGCTTTGCGACCAGGGACTGCTAACAGGGAGTTTCGCAAGGGAGCTTAGAAGTTTAAAACTATAAACTAAACTTCATTCAAAACTTCTTGATTTAAACAAAACCCTTTCATTAACTAGGAGACCATGCAGGCAGAAGCCCAGCAGCAGAGTGGGGGCTATCCAGTTTATTGCGCGGAGTGCATCATGTATGATTACCTGCCCTGTGGGCGGGTGGCGTATGTGTGCATTCAGTGCAAGGAGCTCCTGGCCCTCAGAGACCGCGAATGGGCTTTGGAGGCCAGGGTGGTGGAACTGGAGGAGCTAAGGGAGGCAGAGAGGTATGTTGATGAGGCTTTCCGGGACACGGTAGAATTGTCCCACCTTCGGGGAGACAGCCCCTGTGCTGTTGAGGAGGATGAAAGGCCCAGGGAAGCAGAGCAGTCAACGGGAGCAGAGGGAAACCTTCCCATAGTTGGGACCCTCCTTCCAGATGGTGTTAGGGTATCCTCTCACACTGAGGTTACCTCTCCAGGGGAGGGAACTCCAGTCACTAGGAAAAGGCAGGTGTTAGTAATGGGAGATTCGATCATTAGAAACATAGATAGCTGGGTTTGTGATGACTGGGAGAACCGTATGGTGACTTGCCTGCCTGGTGTGAAGGTTGCGGAGCTCTCAAGACATCTGGATAGACTTATGTGTAGTGCTGGGGAGGAGCCGGTGGTCGTGGTACATGTAGGTACCAATGACATAGGGAAGGGTAGGAGAGACGTCCTGGAGGCCAAATTTAGGCTCCTAGGGAAGAGACTGAAATCCAGAACCTCTATGGTGGCATTCTCAGAAATGCTCCCAGTTCCACGCACAGGGCCAGGTAGGCAGGCAGTGCTTCAGAGTCTCAATGCGTGGATGAGACGATGGTGTAGAGAGGAGGGGTTTAGATTCATTAGGAATTGGGGAAACTTTTGGCATAGAGGGAGCCTATACTGGAAGGATGGGCTCTACCTAAGCCAAAGTGGAACCAGACTGCTGGCACTTAACATTAAAAAGGTTGCAGAGCAGTTTTTAAACTAGGAGATGGGGGAAAGCCAACTGCTGCAGAGGAGCATGTGGATCGGACAGAGACTTCTCTTAGAGGAGAGTCTATTGATAGAGATTCTCTAGGTTATAGTCAGGAGCAGAGGATGGAAGAGGATAATGTAAGGGCCAGATCAGATGAGAAACATTCACATAAAGAATCAGACACATCAGAAAAGGGCAGACAAATAAACAGTGACAAGTTTTTAAAGTGCTTGTACACAAATGCTAGAAGTCTAAATAATAAGATGGGTGAACTAGAGTGCCTTGTGATAAAGGAGGATATTGATATAATAGGCATCACAGAAACCTGGTGGACGGAGGACAATCAATGGGACACAATCATTCCGGGGTTCAAAATATATCGGAAGGACAGAACAGGTCGTGCGTGGGACGGGGGACGGGGAGGGGGAAGGAGGGGAGTGGCATTATATGTGAAAGAAAATGTAGAATCAAATGAAGTAAAAATCTTAAGTGAATCCACATGTTCCATAGAATCTCTATGGATAGTAATTTCATGCTCTAATAAGAATATAACATTAGGGATCTATTATTGACCGCCTGACCAGGACAGTGATAGTGATGATGAAATGCTAAGGGAAATTAGAGAGGCTATCAAAATTAAGAACTCAATAATAGTGGGGGATTTCAATTATCCCCATATTGACTGGGAACATGTCACCTCAGGACGAAAGGAAGAGACAAAATTTCTCGATACTTTAAATGACTGCTTCTTGGAGCAGCTGGTATGGGAACCCACAAGGGGAGAGGCAACTCTTGATTTAGTCCTGAGTAGAGCGCAGGAGCTGGTCCAAGAGGTAACTATAACAGGACCGCTTGGAAATAGTGACCATAATATAATAACATTTATCATACCTGTGGTGGGAAGAACATCTCAACAGCCCAACACTGTGGCATTTAATTTCAAAAAGGGGAACTATGCAAAAATGAGGGGGTTAATTAAACAGAAATCCATTTAGTTTCTCCGCAATGACTTTATCGTCATTAAGCGCTCCTTTTGTATCTCGCTCATCAAGGGTCCCCACTGGTTGTTTAGCAGGCTTCCTGCTTCTGATGTACTTAAAAAAAAATTTGTTATTACCTTTTGAGATTTTGGCTAGCCATTCTTCAAACTCCTCTTTGGCTTTTCTTATTACATTTTTACTTAATTTGGCAGTGTTTATGCTCCTTTCTATTTACCTCACTAGGATTTGACTTCCATTTTTTAAAGGAAGTCTTTTTATCTCTCACTGCTTCTTTTACATGGTTGTTAAGCCACGGTGGCTCTTTTTTAGTTGTTTTACTGTGTTTCTTAATTTGGCGTATACAGTTAAGTTGGGCCTCTATTATGGTGTCTTTAAAAAGCGCCCATGCAGCTTGCAGGGATTTCACTTTAGTCACTGTACCTTTGCTTCAGTCTTCACGGCTGAGGATGTTAGGGAGATTCCCAAACCTGAGCTGGCTTTTGTAGGTGACAAATCTGAGGAACTGTCACAGATTGAAGTGTCACTAGAGGAGGATTTGGAATTAATTGATAAACTTAACATTAACAAGTCACCGGGACCAGATGGCATTCACCCAAGAGTTCTGAAAGAACTCAAATGTGAAGTTGCGGAATTATTAACTAGGGTTTGTAACCTGTCCTTTAAATCGGCTTCTGTACCCAACGATTGGAAGATAGCTAATGTAACGCTAATATTTAAAAAGGGCTCTAGAGGTGATCCCGGCAATTACAGACCGGTAAGTCTAACGTTGGTACGGGGCAAATTAGTCGAAACAATAGTAAAGAATAAAATTGTCAGACACATAGAAGAACATAAATTGTTGAGCAAAAGTCAACATGGTTTCTGTAAAGGGAAATCATGTCTTACTAATCTATTAGAGTTCTTTGAAGGGGTCAACAAACATGTGGACAAGGGGGATCCAGTGGACATAGTGTACTTAGATTTCCAGAAAGACTTTGACAAGGTCCCTCACCAAAGGCTCCTATGTAAATTAAGCTGTCATGGGATAAGAGGGAAAGTCCTTTCATGGATTGAGAACTGGTTAAAAGACAGGGAACAAAGGGTAGGAATGAATGGTAAATTCTCAGAATGGAGAGGGGTAACTAGTGGTGTTCCCCAACGGTCAGTCCTAGGACCAATCCTATTCAACTTATTCATAAATGATCTGGAGAAAGGGGTAAAAAGTGAGGTGGCAAAGTTTGCAGATGATACTAAACTGCTCAAGATAGTTAAGACCAAAGCAGACTGTGAAGAACTTCAAAAATATCTCACAAAACTAAGTGATTGGGCAACAAAATGGCAAATGAAATTTAATGTGTGTCATAAACAGATAGTTAAGGGTTAATGCCTCTTTTACCTGTAAAGGGTTAAAAAGTTCACCTAGCCGAGCTGACACCTGACCAGAGAAACCAATGTGGGGACAAGATGTTTCAAAAGGAAGGGAGGGAAGTTCCCTTTGTCTTGGGTCAGTTTCAGTTCTGACCGGAGAGGAAAAGGAATCAGGAATCAAACAGGGTAGTGAGTATTAGAGAAGGAATAAATTAGCTTATGTTTATTTCCTTTTGTGACTTCTGTTTGCAATAGAGAGGGAATCAAATTGGGTTTTCTTTTGTGTACTTTAAGTTTTTATGCCCAGAGAAAAATCCTCTGTGTTTTTGAATTTGTGGTCTGTGAGATCAGCTTGTATGCTATCTCCCAGAGGTTTTTTTTCTTTTACCTTTCTTTTCTTTAATTAAAAGCCTTCTTTTTAAGAACCTGATTGATTTTTCCTTGTTTTAAGATCCAAGGGGGTTGGATCTGGACTCACCAGGAATTGGTGGGGGGAAAGGAGGGGGATGGTTAATTTCTCCTTGTTTTAAGATCCAAGGGTTTGGATCGGTGTTCACCAGAAAATTGGTGGAGGAGTCTCTCAAGACTACCCAGAGAAGGGTTATAGTACTTGGGAGGGAAAGATTTTGGGGGAGAAGACAGAGTTTCCCAAATGACTCAAATATTTGGGTGGTGGCAGCATACTGATCTAAGCTGGTAATTAAGCTTAGAAGTTCTCATGCAGGTCCCCACATCTGTACCCTAAAGTTCAGAGTGGTGGTGAAACCTATGCCATGGTGGCAGAGGTGAGATTTTAAAGGAACCAAAAGCCAGATTTTTTTCCCTCTCCTTTGAGATGCTGGGGAAGCAGTGAAGGAGAGATACAGATTTCATCTTTTGACCTGAAGGCAAACAGGCAAGTTTTCTAACAAGGGCTTTTTGTTAGAAGAAAGGATTCCAGCTGTAAACAGCTGGAAGGTAATTAACATATTGCCAGAGAAGTCACAAAACCAGTTTTCCTTGTTTTCTTTCTTACTCTGAGGGGTCAAGTTACAGTAACAAAGAAATTACAAGCTGGTTTTTTTTTCTACCTCTCAACCCGGGTACTAGGGGAGACCAGAAAAGGAACACTAAATGCTATGGAAGTCTCTGGTAACTAAGCCACCCTGAGCTGAGGCATCCCAATTTCAGTGAACTGCAGAGGGGGTGTGACCCAGCCCAACAAAGCAGGAAAATGAGTACCAGTGACGCAGCTACTAATCTAGAGCTCGCCAGACTGGCAGCAGAATTAAGTAAACAGAATCATAAGAGATTGCTCAAAATAAAAGAACTCGAGAAAGCAGCTACTGAAAGAGAAGAGAAAGCCAAAAAGGCTGACCACCAGAGGGCTATGGAGATCCAAAGGGAGTCCCAGAAGCATGCACTGAAGTTAGCAAGGATGCAGCAAAATACATCAAATAATCCTAACAATCCTCCCTCAAAAATCCACGGATGGGAGCGACTATGTCCACAGTATAATGAATCCAGTGATATTGCTGAATATTTCCTCACCTTTAAGAGACTATGCACTCTCCATACCATTCCTGAAGAACAAAAGATAACCACATTGGTGGCCAAATTGACTGGAAGAGCTCTGGATGTATTCAACAAGATGCCTATTGGGGAGGCTTCTGATTATGTTAAATTTAAGGATTTGGTTTTAAAGCAATTTCAAGTTACACCTGACACTTACAGAGTCAAATTTAGAACCCTTCAGAGAGGGCTTGGACTAAGTAATATGGCTTATGCACACCAGATAAAGGATCTGTTAAAGAAATGGGTCAACGGCAGGGGTGTAACTACCTTTGAAGGAATAATTAATTTGATGACTCAGGAACAATTCCTGAACATGACCAAGGATCATATTAAACAGTGTTTATGGAATAAAAAAATGGACTCAGTCAAAAGTCTTGCTTCTTACACTGATCAATACGAACAGTCCCAGGCCGCCAGTGAGGCGGGGAAAATCAACACAAAACGGGTGGAGGGAACAGAGGGAAACAACCCAGGTCTCAGTATAACCGAAAATCAGAAGGGAAACCCTCAAACCACACCCTACCACCGGGGGCAGCCCAAGGCCCCACCTACATCCCAAGGTAAACCCCAAACCCCTTATCGTCACACCACACCAGTCTCCAGCAACCCACCTCGCCCCGGTGATACCTTAGCAGGGCGATGTTTTAAATGTAATGAACTGGGACATATAAAGGCCCACTGCCCCAAGAACCCCAACCAATTACAGTTCATTACACCACAATCACACCAATGGTCCACAGGCCCAGATGCCTCTCAAATACCCTCGGAGTGAAGGGAAACCTTGAGAGTGGGCGGAAAGAAAGTTATCGCGTGAAGGGACACTGGGGCATAAGTGTCAACTATCCACCAATCCCTAGTGGACCCCAAACTCATCAACCCAGAGGCTCCGGTGACAATTCAACCCTTCATGTCACACTCTTTAACCTTGCCTACAGCCAAGTTGCCTGTCCAGTACAAGGGCTGGTCAGGAATGTGGACTTTTGCAGTCTATGACAATTANGAATAATTAATTTGATGACTCAGGAACAATTCCTGAACATGACCAAGGATCATATTAAACAGTGTTTATGGAATAAAAAAATGGACTCAGTCAAAAGTCTTGCTTCTTACACTGATCAATACGAACAGTCCCAGGCCGCCAGTGAGGCGGGGAAAATCAACACAAAACGGGTGGAGGGAACAGAGGGAAACAACCCAGGTCTCAGTATAACCGAAAATCAGAAGGGAAACCCTCAAACCACACCCTACCACCGGGGGCAGCCCAAGGCCCCACCTACATCCCAAGGTAAACCCCAAACCCCTTATCGTCACACCACACCAGTCTCCAGCAACCCACCTCGCCCCGGTGATACCTTAGCAGGGCGATGTTTTAAATGTAATGAACTGGGACATATAAAGGCCCACTGCCCCAAGAACCCCAACCAATTACAGTTCATTACACCACAATCACACCAATGGTCCACAGGCCCAGATGCCTCTCAAATACCCTCGGAGTGAAGGGAAACCTTGAGAGTGGGCGGAAAGAAAGTTATCGCGTGAAGGGACACTGGGGCATAAGTGTCAACTATCCACCAATCCCTAGTGGACCCCAAACTCATCAACCCAGAGGCTCCGGTGACAATTCAACCCTTCATGTCACACTCCTTAACCTTGCCTACAGCCAAGTTGCCTGTCCAGTACAAGGGCTGGTCAGGAATGTGGACTTTTGCAGTCTATGACAATTATCCCATCCCCATGCTGCTGGGGGAAGACTTGGCCAACCATGTGAAGCTAGCCAAGAGGGTGGGAATGGTCACCTGCAGCCAGGCTAAGCAAGCTTTCACACCTATCCCTGTTCCTGAGGCCACCACCAGGGCCCCGTCTGTGTTACCAAAGACCCAGACAGAGGTGGTGGAACCGGATCTTCTGCCCACAAGTGCTACAGCCGTAGTGGATCCAGTCCCAAAACCGGAACTGGTGAAGCAACCAGCACCAGAACCATTGCCAGCACTGAGTCCAGCGCTTGCAACCCCATCTACAATTCCAACGCCAGAGGGAACCAGTGAGCCTAAACTGGCAAAAGCAGCAGATAATCCTACCCAAAAGGCTCAGCCAGAGCCTGAAACACCATATAGTGCACCAGCGGAGAGCGGTTCACAGTCAATGGAAACAACCCCATCACCTGCATCGCTTCCAGAGGGACCAAGCCCAAGTCCACAGTCCAAGGAGGAACTGATATCTCCAGCATTGAGGAAACAGTTCCAGGCCGAGCAGGAAGCAGATGACAGCCTTCAAAAAGCTTGGGTGGTGGCACGGAGCACCCCACCACCTCTCGGCTCTTCTAACCGATCCCGGTTTGTTGTAGAACAAGGACTTTTATAAAAGGAGACTCTTTCTGGTGGACACCAGGAAGACTGGCATCCTCAAAGACAGTTGGTAGTTCCAACTGAGTACCGGGTAAAGCTCTTGAGCTTAGCCCATGATCATCCTAGTGACCATTCTGGGGTGAACAGAACCAAAGACTGGTTGGGGAAGTCCTTCCACTGGGAGGGAATGGGCAAGGATGTTGCTAATTATGTCTGGTCTTGTGAGGTGTGCCAACGAGTGGAAAAACCCCAAGACCAGGTCAAAGCCCCTCTCCAGCCACTCCCCATAATTGAGGTTCCCTTTCAGCAAGTAGCTGTGGATATTCTGGGTCCTTTCCCAAAAAAGACACCCAGAGGAAAACAATACATACTAACTTTCATGAATTTTGCCACCCGATGGCTGGAAACAGTACCCTTAAGCAACACCAGGGCTAAAAGTGTGTGCCAGGCATTAGCAGACATTTTTGCCAGGGTAGATTGGCCCTCCGACATCCTTACAGATTCGGGAACTAATTTCTTGGCAGGGACCATGAAAAACCTGTGGGAAGCTCATGGGCTGAATCACTTGGTTGCCACCAGGGCCGGCGCAACCCATTAGGCGACCTAGGCGGTCGCCTAGGGCACAAACATTTGGGGGGCACCGGCGCCTCGGTCGTCGGTGTAATTTTGGGGGCGGGACCTTCCGCCACCCCTGTCAGGGGCAGCATTTTGGGGGCGGGACCTTCCGCCACCTAGGGCAGCGAAAAAGCTGGCACCGCTACTGGTTGCCACCCTGTACCACCATCAAACCAATGGCCTGGTGGAGAGGTTTAATCGAACTTTGGGGGCCATGATACGTAAATTCGTAAATGAACACTCCAATGATTGGGACCTAGTGTTACAGCAGCTGCTTTTTGCCTACAGGGCTGTACCACATCCCAGTTTAGGGTTTTCACCATTTGAACTTGTGTATGGTCGCGAGATTAAGGGGCCATTACAGTTGGTGAAGCAGCAATGGGAGGGGTTTATGCCTTCTCCAGGAACTAACATTCTAGACTTTGTAAGCAACCTACAAAGCACCCTCCGACACTCTTTAGCCCTTGCTAAGGAAAACCTAAAGGATGCTCAAGAAGAGCAAAAGGCCTGGTATGATAAACATTCCAGAAAACGGTCCTTCAAAGTAGAAAACCAAGTCATGGTCTTAAAGGCACTCCAGGCCCATAAAATGGAAGCGTCGTGCTACAAACCGACCATGCTGCGCTAAAGTGGCTTCATACCGCCAAGGGAAACAACAAAAAACTTCTTTGGTGAAGTTTAGCTCTCCAATATTTTGATTTTAAAATTCAACACATTTCAGGAGCTTCTAACAAAGTGGCTGATGCACTCTCCTGTCAAAAGGAATAGGAGTACTTGTGGCACCTTAGAGACTAACAAATTTATTGTAGAATAAGCTTTCGTGGGCTACAGCTCAGTTTCCCAGAATTAACTGGTTAAATCATCCTTGAAATGTCAAAAAATCTTGTAGTTTTTACATAATTAGTAGTATATGTAAAGGTGCATGTGTTTTATTAATCTGTTTATTCTAAAGTTCTAATAAGAAATCACAGCCAGTGCGGTCCAACACTGTCTGACATTTGGGGGGCGTGTCATAAACAGATAGTTAAGGGTTAATGCCTCTTTTACCTGTAAAGGGTTAAAAAGTTCACCTAGCCTAACTTACACCTGACCAGAGAAACCAATGGGGGGACAAGATGTTCCAAAAGGAAGGGAGGGAAGTTCCCTTTGTCTTGGGTCAGTTTCAGTTCTGGCCAGAGAGAAAAAGGAATCAGGAATAAAACAGGGTAGTGAGTATTAGAGAAGGAATAAATTAGCTTATGTTTATTTCCTTTTGTAACTTCTGTTTGCAATAGAGGGGGAATCAAATTGGGTTTTCTTTTGTGTACTTTAAGTTTTTATGCCCAGAGAAAAATCCTCTGTGTTTTTGAATCTGTGGTCTGTGAGATCAGCTTGTATGCTATCTCCCAGAGGTTTTTTTCTTTTACCTTTCTTTTCTTTAATTAAAAGCCTTCTTTTTAAGAACCTGATTGATTTTTCCTTGTTTTAAGATCCAAGAGGGTTGGATCTGAACTCACCAGGAATTGGTGGAGGGAAAGGAGGGGATGGTTAATTTCTCCTTGTTTTAAGATCCAAGGGTTTGGATCGGTGTTCACCAGAAAATTGGTGGAGGAGTCTCTCAAGACTACCCAGGGAAGGGTTATAGTACTTGGGAGGGAAAGATTTTGGGGGAGAAGACAGTTTCCCAAATGACTCAAATATTTGGGTGGTGGCAGCATACTGATCTAAGCTGGTAATTAAGCTTAGAAGTTCTCATGCAGGTCCCCACATCTGTACCCTAAAGTTCAGAGTGGGGGTGAAACCTATAACAATGTGGATAAATGTAAAGTAATGCACATTGGAAAAAATAACCCCAACTATACATACAATATAATGGGGGCTAATTTAGCTACAACGAATCAGGAAAAAGATCTTGGAGTCATCGTGGATAGTTCTCTGAAGACGTCCACGCAGTGTGCAGAGGTGGTCAAAAAAGCAAACAGTATGTTAGGAATCATTAAAAAGGGGATAGAGAATAAGAAGGAGAATATATTACTGCCCTTATATAAATCCATGGTACGCCCACATCTTGAATACTGTGTACAGATGTGGTCTCCTCATCTCAAAAAAGATATACTGGCACTAGAAAAGGTTCAGAGAAGGGCAACTAAAATGATTAGGGGTTTGGAACGGGTCCCATATGAGGAGAGATTAAAGAGGCTAGGAAAAGAGCTTGGAAAAGAGGAGACTAAGGGGGGATATGATATAAAATCATGAGTGATGTGGAGAAAGTAGATGAGGAAAAGTTATTTACTTATTCCCATAATTCAAGAACTTGGGGTCACCAAATGAAATTAATAGGCAGCAGGTTTAAAACAAATAAAAGGAAATTCTTCTTCAACAGCGCACAGTCAACTTGTGGAACTCCTTACCTGAGGAGGTTGTGAAGGCTAGGACTATAACAGGGTTTAAAAGAGAACTTGATAAATTCATGGAAGTTAAGTCCATTAATGGCTATTAGCCAGGATGTGTAAGGAATGGTGTCCCTAGACTCTGTTTGTCAGAGGGTGGAGATAGATGGCAGGAGAGAGATCACTTGATCATTACCCGTTAGGTTCACTCCCTCTGGGACACCTGGCATTGGCTACTGTCAGTAGACAGATACTGGGCTAGATGGACGTTTGGTCTGACCCGGTACGGCTTTTCTTATGTTCTTATGTTCTTAAAACCCCAGGTATTCCTTTCACAGGTTAGAAATCCCTCTAGCCTGGGTTCAGCCCTTTTCCCCCAGTCCAGTCCTTGTTCCTCAGGTCTTTCCAGCAATCTTCTTGGCAGGGAGTCAGTGAAGAACCACAATGATGTCATGCCCCTGCCTTAAATAGCATTTGCATATGACGGGAACCCTTTGTCTCCCCTCTTGGTTCCCATGCCCGGTCAGTGGAAAAACATTGGTATTCCAAGATGGAGTCCAGTACCAGGTGACTTGGTCACATGCCCCTGTAGGGACATAGCAGCCATGACTTGGAAGCTGTTTTTAGTGTCCTCAGGAATGCTTCCCGGTGGGAGATTTACATCTTCTAAGACCTATTGTTCTCCCTAATTGCCCTTCCCAGCCAGCCACTTAGAGTGATTGCATATTCCTAACTTCAGATACCAAAATGATACATGCATATAAATAGGATAATTATATTCAGTGAATCATAACCTTTCCAATGATATCTTACATGACCTATCTTGCATAAAATACATCATATATATGCCATAATCATATCATAATAATATTATTGTGAAGAATATGGAGTGTAATACCATACCTGGTTCCTATGAAGCCTGCCAGCTCTGCAGCGGGCTGAACTTTGGGAAGAAAACCTACTTTATTAGATAGGAAAGGTAACTTACTATAATAAGTGTAGTCCCTAGTTTGCATTGTCTGATTTTGTTTTTTATTGTAACCATTTGTTTCCATCACTCTCTGAATCTCTCTCCTTTCTTAAATAAACCTTCTTTTGTTGTATTATAAGTTTCCACAAGTTCTGTGTGGCTTACAGCAGTGTCAGGGGCTGGATATCGCAGGAGAATGATTCACAGGCACTTGGGGACTGGGGTGCACCTATTTTTAACCAGCAAGGCAAAATCAGGGCTGGCATTGCCCAGAGGAGAGTGCCTGGGTGGTCGAAAGGCTGGTTGTGTCAGGGAGCTGATACCCAGTCACCATGGGGAAGGCTACCAGTCACTGGAGGCAGGAGATAACAAGGTGACTCACTGTCCTGGATACCCCAAGGACTCTCTCTCTCTCCCTCTCTCTCTCTCTCTCTCTCTCTCACACACACACACACACACTCACACGGAATGAAGAAGTCCACTCATTAAACTCTGATGGTTTGTCTAGAATGGTCTTCCCAGAAGAACTACATTGGACCAACTGGGTATGAAGTACCCTTTGTATGTCCAATGTTTGTTGTCTATCCAGAAGGCATAGTGTGTGCATGTGGGTTTTGACACCATAAAGTCCATTTCCATTCATTTAGTTCTGATTTTCCAGGTATTTTCAGATCACTCTGTCTAGCTTGTGGGTAGATGTTGATGCCTTTCATGTGCCTAAATTTTAATTTTCTCTCTTGTCCTTCTGAACAATAAGATTCTACTGGAAAAAACATTTTGAAATTTTCACAGCAGTCTAGGGAATTTAAAGGCACACAAATTTGAATGGAAGATGTGTGTCTAAATCAGGGGTCAGCAACCTTTCAGAAGTGCTGTGCTGAGTCTTCATTTATTCACTCTGATTTAAGGTTTCGCGTGCCAGGAATACATTTTAACGCTTTTAGAAGGTCTCTTTCTATACGTCTATAATATATAACTAAACTATTGTTGTACGTAAAGTAAATACGGTTTTTAAAAATTTTAAGAAGCTTCATTTAAAATTAAATTAAAATGCAGAGCCCCCCAGACCGGTGGCCAGGACCTGGACAGTGTGAGTGCCACTGAAAATCAGCTCGCGTGCCACCTTTGGCACGCGTGCCATAGGTTGCCTACACCTGGTCTAAATCCTCCTAGATCACCATGAAAATATCAGGTGTTATTTTTATGCACTGACAGAGACATGGGTTAAGATGTAATCAGCAAGTCCATTATAATTTATCTTTGCTACACAGGGCTAAATTTCCAACAATGCAGTTTTATTTTGAAAGGTGAGTATAAAAAGACAACTTCTTACTGAATGCACCTGCTTCCTGTGGATATCTAAAGCCATGTCCCCTGGCCTCAGGAATAGAAACAAGTTGTTGATTTTTTTTTAATTTATTTTATTTTTTTGTCCTTTTCACTCTACAGAGACAGACCAGCCCCGGGAAAGGGAGCTGGATTTCTGTTCATCATTGACAAAATTGTTCTTCAGAGCAGATGTGCACTTAGTATCATTTACCCCCAACTTCCTCATGTTAATATCTGTTTGGATACAAATAACTTCATCATTTTACTTTCCCAATGACTGTCAGTAAAGTTATTGTGTGATTGCCACCAAATAATAATAATAATAATAATAATAATAAATAAGCTCCACTACCTTATGTTGGTGGTATATTGATATCTCCCATTGTCGGTTCCACTCTATTCATTGCATCACCTGTGCTCAGAAAGAGAATGGGCCTATATCTCTGAAAGGTCTCTGAATCCAGACACTTTCTTCCCAAGTGGCTGTCACTAGCCATGCTGCTGATAGGAAGAGAGAAGCAAAGATGCTTGTGCTACAAGGAGAAGAGGTAAGTACTGAAGAGGGAATTAATTTATTCTCCTACACATAGTTTACTTTTTATTCTCCAAACTGAGATTTTGGTGATGTTGCAAATCCTCTCTGAAGCTACTTTGTTAGGTGCTCAGATACCACAGGGATAGATGAGGTATAAGAATCTGGACAGTGTCCTGCATAATATTTCATATTGTCTATATTTTCTCATCTGTAACTTGCTTAATTTTTTAAGCCTCACTTCTTTAAGGAAACCATAATGCCTGCTGGAGTTAATTCCTCTTGGAGAAAATTACTGTTAGATGCTTTCTCAGAGAATGTTAACTCTCTACTTACTGGACAGAGGAAATATGGATGTGAGTGGCAGTGTAAATGTGAGTCAAGAGCTAAAAGAGGGGCAGAGTTCTCAGCTCACAAAAGGTGACAAAAGTCAATGGGGCCCCTGATTTGAGTTGAACCTCAGCATAGGTCATGCCCCCTTTTTTTGCTTAACTGTCAGGAAGCACAAAGCAAACCGCAGACACTGGCTATGTAGGTCATCTGGCTTGCTGGGAAGTGTAGGCAGAGAACTGTGCAGCCTGGAAAACCCCCTATCTGCAGTGAGAGAGACAGAATTCTCTGCCAAATTTAAACACTAAGAATTAAAGGTTGGGACACTCGGAATTTTGGTTAATAACTAAAATAATTTCAGACAGTGTTTTCTTCTTTGATCAGTCCAAATGAATTACCTGTACTTGCAAACGCTTAAGCACATCAGTAATTCACCTGGGCTACTCATTTGAGTAAAGATAATGTTGTGCAAAGCATTTGCAGAATTGGGCTCTATGGAAATGCAGGTTGACATTTGGATAATTTAAATTTAATTTTCCTTCTCTGTGTTACCAACAACTGAGATGATTAAAACTCAGTATTTTAGGATCTAACTTGCTTTCACTATAAATGCTGCTTGTTTGTATTGTGCACTAGTATAAACGTTAATGTCTATATTTTTCAGTTAATTGGAGGGAGACGCAAAACAAACCCCATATTAGGGCCTGATTCTCAGTCACTCTAAGTCTGGTTTACACCAATCTGAAAGTGCAAAGACATCTTAAAGTAGATGTAAATTTCATCCACACTCACATCCCACCACATCACACTCAGATCCCTTTACACTGCCAGAGTGGTGTAAGGTGGTCCTACTGTAAACGAGAATCAGGCCTATTACTGTTAGCAATTCAGATTGTGACACCATGTGCAATCTGCTCCTGATCCACATGTTGTAGCACTTGTTTCATTTCACAGTGGTGTACGTCCCACATCTGCATTTCCACATCTAATCCAAACTGTCTGGAATCTCTCGGTATCACTGAGTACTTGACCACCTTCCCAGGGGAGTCTGTTTCTGTGTCTCAGTTGCTCTGGCTGTTACAAAACTTGCCCTAATGCTGTAAGGTCAGGAACAGTGGGAATCACTGTGACCCAGAGAAATAAAGTGGATCTCTCTGGGGCACCAGATAACACACCTGGTGCTCTGTCTGCTAGGAGAGAGCAGCATGCACTGCCTTCCAAGAGTAGCCAGTTCCACCCCTCTTTCCTGTCCCCTTTCAGAGCCTTACACTGCAGGGAGTGCTAGAAAGGAGCAAAAAGAACAGGCATACTTGTGGCACCTTAGAGACTAACAAATTTATTTGAGCATAAGCTTTCGTGGGCTACAGCCCACTTCTTCGGACGCATAGAATGGAACGTACAGTAAGAAGATATTTATACATAAAGAGAACATGAGAAGGTGGAAGTAGCCATACCAACTGTAAGAGGCTAATTAATTAAGAGAAGCTATTAACAGCAGGGGAGAAAAACTTTTGAAGTGATAATCAAGATGGCCCATTTCGGACTGCTGAACTTGAATTAATATGCAAACTAGATACCATTAACTTAGGTTTGAACAGAGACTGGGAATGGCTCGGTCATTACACTAATTGAATCTATTTCCCCATGTTGAAATAGCCTCACACTTTCGTGTCAACTGTCCGAAATGGGCCATCTTGATTATCACTTCAAAAGTTTTTCTCCCCTGCTGTTAATAGCTTCTCTTAATTAATTAGCCTCTTACAGTTGGTATGGCTACTTCCACCTTCTCATGTTCTCTGTATGTATAAATAACTTCTTACTGTATGTTCCATTCTATGCATCCGAAGAAGTGGGCTGTAGCCCACGAAAGCTTATGCTCAAATACATTTGTTAGTCTCTAAGGTGCCACAAGTACTCCTGTTCTTTTTGCTGATACAGACTAACATGTCTGTACTCTGAAACCTAGAAAGGAGCAGTCACTGCACTGAGAAGAGTGCAGGGTCTACAATTTTTGCTGGCCCTTATGGAGGAGACACAAAAGCCAGCACACATGTTGCATCATCCTTTTACCTTCTTGTGCAGCCTCAAAACCTGTCCCTTTGCCTGAACTTTTCTTTGTGCCATACACTATCCTCCTAGGCCTAGCCAAGCAAGATTCCAGGAATGGTAATAAAGCTGAAGTCTCACATATCAGAGCACAAAGCAGTGGTTCCCAGGCATTGGCCCCAATCCCTGCAGCATTCCTTGCTCTTTCTGACCTGAGCTGGTAGAAACCAGGTGCCAGATGGTATAAATTGGACTAGAAGTCAATGATCAATACACTGATTTATACCAGCCAAGGATCATGGCCCAAGTACCTGTACTTGGGCTTCTGCATGGTCACACTGAACTCTAACTCCTGGGGACTGAACCTAGTCTCTGGAGCACTCTCAGCACCCTGTGGCAAGAGACAAGGACTGAGAATTGATCCCAAGCCTGCTGCTGGACAGTGCAGAGTGCTAACCCCTATGACATGCATCTGGTCATAACAGAACATGACCATAATGCTGTGAAAATCCTGTACTCACCCCCACATATGAATCCTGAACCTGCAGTTCTGCAGAAACAAGTTGCCTCTTTAAAAACCAAACCACAGAATTTACACAGACAGACGTTGCAAAGAGAAATAAGTGGTGGGCAGATGGGCGAGAAGGGAGGCAGAGGAAGAAAGAGAGGGGGACTGTTCCTCAGTCAAAAGGGAACATTTCTCTTTTGTAATATCCTTTCAGGGGAAGTTCTGAGCCACTCTGCTCTGATATCCGGGTTGCCTCATTTGTATCTACCAATGCATTAAAAAGGAGCCCTCTCTAAAATGACAGATCTTGTTCCTCGCTCATCTGCTGCAGAACCTCGAATGTGCCTTAACTTTTTGACTTGAAATATAAGCTTCCCTCTTCACCAGCTATGACAGAGGAAATAACGTATGCAGATCTGGAATTTAATAAATGGTAATAAAGCTGAAGTCTCACATATGCACTGGAAAATATCCCAAAGCCTGCTGCTCCTGAGAAAAAAGGTACAATCTCTAAGGGTTTTTTTTAGTTATTGTGCTTAAATTAGCTGGACTGGGAAGTACTGTCAACCTAATCTTAGGCAGAATGGGCCAAATTCACTCCTCTAAATCCATTATTCTCAGTAGAGTTACACCAGTGGTGAATTTCTCCTTTTGTTTTATTGTCATTATTAATTAACAGAAGTGCAGAAGCATGCACTGTGCAGTTCAAAGCATGGAGGGAGATGTTGCCCCTCCCCTGAATATTTTCATAATGTAAGGACCCCTGCAAACACTAATTGCTGAGAGTACTTTCTACCATGAGTAATCCTATTGACTTGAATGGGACTACCCATGGGAGTGAGCAGTGTGCAAGGTAGTGTTTGTGGGATCAGGTTCTAGAGTAGAGTTTGAGAGTCTAGAGGACATACTGTGCCATCCATGGGGATTTTGGCAGAATCAACAATGGCAGGATGTTGCCCTAGATTAGGATTTTATAGTTGTCAAACTCTGGTCCATGGAGGAAATAGAATCTTAGTTCTCTTTCATTTTTGACCTGCTTCTTTCTCATGGGAGGTTGTAACATTTGGTGACAAATGATAACTCACTTTCACAGTATGGAGCATTTGTGATGTCTCCATGTGAGAGGGTGAACAGAGCCAGAGAAGAGGGAAATACTTTAAATAGTCAAAGGTCCTTTTAAAAAAAGAGACCATGGGAATATTTGTAAATGCAAGAACAAAAAATGCTCAAAACACAAACTCTGTTTCACGGAGCCTTTTCCTGAAACAATGAATGAGAGATTAGTTAAATAAAAAACTCTGAAGACAGAACTTTTGTTTGCTCTGGCTCCCTGACCAGTTTGGACCTCAGAGCCCCAGGCTGTCTTCTGCAGAAGGGCTTGCATTCAGCTAGGGAAACCTCAGATCCGGAGTGAATCAAACTGAAACCATTTCCTTTTTTCCTTATCTGTCAGAGACCACAACATGTGATGCCGTCAGGCTCCATCTTGGGGCTGTACCTCGGTAGGGAAGGTGGTAGGTTATTTTGCCTTTACATTCAGATAAATGCCAGATTATTTAGCAGTTTTGCCATTTTTAGGAAAGTAGCAATCAACCGATGGCATCAGTGTGTTACAGGCCCTGATTCCTGGCTCAGGCAGAGGAGCACACAGCATGATTCAGGAGGGGAATGTGCAAGAATGGCCGTAAACCATCTTTGTCCTATCCCCGATCCTGGGCAATTTGTGCTCTAACCCAGTCCTCTGGTATCAATTAGAGCAGTCTGAAGGCTGTTCCAACTTTACTGCAGGTGCTAGAGACCATAAATGGTCATTGGAGCCGGAGCAGCTGGGGATCACCAGAGTTCAGGGAAACCCCAGTGGTGTCTTCTTTTCTGGAGCCATCGCTTTACACCAGCCATAGGGAAGGAAGTTAGCATCAGAGCTACTACACTGGTGTGACCCTCCTGTGCCAGCTATGCCACTGTGTCCCAGAAGTGCTGTGCATACGGGTCACAGCAGAATTAAGGATCTGGGCCATTTAAGTATTCAAAAGTGCCCAGAACCTGGGCTGACAGGCAAAGAAAAAGAAATAAATCCTGTTTCTGACACTGACCAATGTCAAAGATTTCAGAAGACATAATAGTCTACCTCCAGGAGCATGTTGTAAGAAGGCACACAGGTTCCTCAGTGCTCTCTGGACACACATTGATTGTAGCCAGATTCTTTGCAGCATCTTTTGAGGAGGGCAATGCAAGAGTTCAGAGATGGACCCATTGCAAGTCGCTCAGCCAGCTCATCTGGTGAGGAGGGAGCAGTTGGGGGGGAGGGGAGGCTCGCAGGTCAGGGGCCTGATGGAGAGGTCCAGAGGGCCAGGGGGAAGGGCAGGCGGGGAGAACCCTCCTGCAGAACCCACTCAAGGAAGGCCTGAGAGCCAGGCAGTAAGGCTGCCCTCACCTCCTGGAGTATACAAAAGGAATTATTTCTTCACACAATGCACAGTTAACCTGTGGACCTCTTTGCCAGAGGATGTTGTGAAGGCCAAGACTATAACAGGGTTAAAAAAAGAACTAGATAAATTCATGGAGGATAGGTCCATCAAGGCTATTAGCCAGGATGGGTAGGGATAGTGTCCCTAGCCTCTGTTTGCCAGAAGCTGGGAATGGGTGACAGGGGATGGATCACTTGATGATTACTTCTTCTGTTCATTCCCTCTGGGGCACCTGGCATTGGCCACTGTCGGAAGACAGGATACTGGGCTAGATGGACCTTTGGACTGACCTCGTATGGCCGCTCTTATATGCCGTCGAACTCGAGGATGGAGAGCCCCATGTTCTGGCCAAGTGACAGGGGCTCCAATTGTTTGACTCCAGGAGGTCTCCCCAATTCTGGTGATACCTGTCAGGACCAACTTCCGGCACAACAAGGGGAACTCCACCACCTGAATACTGAGCTGGGGGTTGTGTAGCAGAGGCTCTGAAAAGAGGTCATCCCTCTCGGCGGCCACCATGGACCTGGTCACCGAGACCAGCTTCCAGGTCCTGAGGATGGTAGAAGACCGGAAGCTCAGAGAGGTCTTGCAGAAGACCCCTCAGATGGAGGTAGAAGAGATAGAGGTTGTGTCGGAGCCCTCAGAGATGGTGGAGGAAGGTGTGCACCAGCAAACTCTACACCAGAGTACCTGCACCATAAAGGAGTCTCTGCAGGGCCTGAAGGTGGTAGACATGGATCTGGCTGTGAAGGCAGGGCAGATCATGTCCACCCTCTCCCAGAAGGAGACTCAGGACCCCCACAGAGACCCAATGCAGCTTCAGCCAAAATAACTCCAGAATTTTCTTCTGGAGTCAGGCCAGGGTACCCGGGGGCTGGCTCAGGGTGTTTAGCCAGTGCCAGAGCATCCCCATCCTCTGTAAAGTAAGGGAAAGAACCCTAGTTAGTTAGCTCCACACCTGGGGGTGATTAACTAATTGTCTCCTGCCCAGAGGAGGCAGAGTTAGCTAGGCCTTAAAAGTAGACTGAGGAAGCTCACTTGGGGGAAGAGACTGCAGAGGAGGCAGGTCTCTCTAGCAGAGAAAAGTCCTGGGATAAGTTTTAACAGATAGAGTACAATGGTGGAAGAACAATACAGGAGCAGGTTAGGCTTCTGCAGGGGAAGCCCTGTGTGAAGGCCAACAAGGGAACTACAGAAGTTGAGAGGAGCAGAAGGGTATTAGTTTAAGGATCTGTTTGAACTTGTTTGTGTTACCTTGGAAGGGATGAACTGTTATGGACATGGTCAGAGAGCTGAGGCACGGAAGACCCAGACAGAGAGTAGGAGGAAGACTTTGTCTGGGACTGGCCACTGCAGCCAAGGAAGTACCCACCAGAGCAGGTATGAGAGGCTAAGTCCTGTGCAGTGCTGCATCTATGCACTGGGGGGTGCCCTACAGGTGGAGATGCACACTTACAGGCTGACTCATCCTTCAGCATAATTTATATCAGCCTTAGGCCTGCTCTAAATTATGCCTGGCTGCAACAGTCCTCAAGCGGCCACTTCACAGCAGTGATCACTGCAGTGCAGAGGCACTCTCGCCATGGTCCCTTCCACAGCCATGTTCTAGACACCTTCTTTATGTTATGGCCAGGTGACGTAGAGCTGGCTACTGCAGCTAGGGATTTCCCTATCATGGGGATTCCCAAGTAGATGGTTAAGCAGGCTTTCTTCCTGCTTTGCATTGTCAGAACAGCACAAAGCAGGACCTGGCTCAATAAGGAGACTAGAATTACAGCTAGACTAAAAACTGTTACATTACAGAAAGTCCGTTTGTTTCTTCCCACTACAGCATGCTGTCTGTCTTCACAGGGCCAGGCTCTCTCTGGGAGGATGTGGGCCATGAGTCTATCTACATTACAAAAATATCCAATTTGGGAGGCCCGTTTACAAGACCAGTTACACCACCGTTCTATTTTGAAGTGAAGTTGGGAACTAACGTGGATTTAACTGGGTCTTCAGTCTGTGCTCCAGCCTTAGACTTGTGCAAAGTGTTAATATGAACTTGGGACACAGTTACTGTCCCATCTACACTCCAAATTGGAACTGGATTGTATTTGGTAAAGAGTTAACTGATTTGTGGCTAGAACTGGTGAATACTTGGTGTCACGACACAGACTTCAGTGGACCACATCAATTTACACCAGCTGAGGATCTGGTTCATAGTGTATAATATCCAATAAAAGAGTTCATAAAATTGACTTCTTACATCTTGTTGGTCTACAAAAGGGCTTGACAACTCATTTGTCATCTCTGTGTAAACATTCTTTTCTGGGGGCTGGAGCTATAAGAAAGTTAAAATCTTTTTCATCATTGGAGTTTTCTTTGTTTCCTGGCTGATTATCAGATAGAATAATTAATCAAACATCATATTAAATTCATTTAAAAATACAACTCATATCAGGCAGCAAAATATCAACCACCACTTTGCACTATTACATAGGGATGTAAATTAAACCTTCCTGGCCCTAGCTGGTGATCATGCCCTGAAGCATGAGGATCAATGGCCCTTGTAATTTTACCCTAGCTAGTGTCACAGCAGATGATATTCTTTTGTCATATACATTTCTAACCCTGTGTTCTCAACATTCTGTTTAGGGAATTCTGCTTTCATTTTCCACCCTTTTGTTCACTCTTTACATCCTTTCGGTCGAAACCCAGCTTCTAAAATATTTTGCCATTACAAAGATTGTCATTTAAAAAGAACAAAAACCACTTAAGGGGGACTTGATGGTGTCTGGAGTGGGAGAGTGGATAATGTTATCATAGAAAGGGGAGGCAAGCTGATGATGAGGAAGGACATGCCATTTCTGGAGGAGAAGGAGGCAAATGGCTATTGGTTGGAGGAGATACCAATGCTGGAGTGGTAGATGGACTTCTTGTTTCCTCCGTAGCCATGGTGTTGACCAATAAGGAGGAGATACAAGAAATGATACAAAGTCTGAACTGTTATGCAATAATACAAAGTGTGCTTGCTTCATTCCCACATTTATAGACAAGGGGAATTATAACTTCCTTCACCAGCAAGGGCTGCCGCTGTGATCTGGGAAGGATTTACCCTGGGGAGGGCAGGTAATGTTTTTAGCTTTCATCTCTAATTAGGGTTCAATAAGAGCTCTGCAGACAGATTTCAGTGGGGATCCCACCCACTCTGGGACTGTGCTGACCATCTGTAGCCCCTGCAGGGGAAGAGAGTCTGTTGGAACCTTGTGTAGCTGTATCTCTTTCCAAGCAGACCTCTCACCATTCGGGATCCTGCAGCAGAGTCTGCCCTATCAGAAGCTGGCTCAGTGTCTTTGTGGGTATGTGGGAACCAAGAAGTAAGCAAGGAAGAAGAAGAAAGCAGCAAAATAAGGCTTTTCCAGAATGCACAGCTTTTAGTCACTGAATTCACTATTGGTTTTCTTAGATTCCAAGGCCAGATAGGACCATTATGAGCATCTAGTCTGACCTCTTAAATAGCATAGGCCATAGAACTTTCCAAAAATAATTCCTAGAGCAGATCTTTTAGGCCATGTCTACGGTTTGACTTATGTCATTCAGGGGTGTGAAAAAACCATCCCCTGAGCAACATAAGTTTTGCTGGCATAAGTGGTAGTGTGCACAGCGCTATGTTGGCGGGAGAGATTCTCCCGTGGACATAGTTACCACCACTCATGGAGGTGTTTTTATTAAGTTGACAGGAGAGCGCTCTCCCCTTGGCATAGAGCGACTACATGAGCGATCTTATAGTGGCGCAGCTGCATCGGTACAGATGTGCCGCTGTAAACTCGCTAGTGTAGACATGGCTTTGGAAAAACATCCAATCTTCTTTTAAAAATTGTCAGTGATGGAGTATCCACCACACCTCTGGGTAAATTGTTCCAACAGTTAATTACTCTCACCATTAAAAATTTACACTTTATTCCCAGTCTGAATTTGTCTAGCTTCAACTTTCAGCCATTGGATCGTGTTATACCTCTCTCTGCAAGATTAAAGAGTCCATTATTAAATATGTGTCCCCTATGGAGATACTTATAGATTATAATCAAGTCACCCCTTAACCTCCCCTTTGTTAAGATAAAGAGATTTTGCTCCTTGAGTCTATAACTAGAAGACATGTTTTCTAATCCTTTAATCATTCTCATGGCTCTTCTCTGAACCCTCTCCAATTTATCAACATTCTTCTTGAACTGTGAGCACCAGAACTGGACATAGTATTCCATCAGCAGTCACACCAGTTTCTGTTTAACATTCTCCAGAGATACAAGTGGAATGGGAAAGAGTGTACTCACCATACGATGAGACTGCATCATCTGTTTTTCCCCCAAATACAGCACAGAAATATATATTAGCATGTCTGCCTTTTCTGCATTATTATCGATAATTCTATCATATCCATCTAGCAATGGACCAATACCATTGTCAGGATTCTTTTTGTTCCTAATATATTTAAAAAACTCCTTCTTATTGTTCTTATTTCTGCTGCCATAGATATCTCCCTGTGTCCCTTGACTTCCCTTATCAATTTTCTACAATTCCTAATTTCTGATTTATATTCATTGCTATCAACTTCCCCTTTATTCCAATGGTTATGTATTTAATTATTATTATTTTTTACAGCTGCCTTTAATTCTACTTTAAACTATATTTTTTTTTAACTAGCACAGCCTTCTTCCTCAATTGTGGGCTTATGGCACTGGGGACATCTAGTAAGGTGTTGTTTAAAGATTCCCAATTATCATTCAATATTTTTTTTTATTACATTCTTCCTTCCAGCTGGTTTGGATTTGGCTCATAATTGTTTTCAGCGTTGTGAAATTAGCCCCACTAAAGCACCAATTAAATATATTCCTGGTCTGGACTTTTTTCCACTGTTTCTGCAGGGCACCCCGCTTCATCCCCAACATGGCATCTGGTTGCCCTGACTTTCCTCACATTGTGCTTGGCATTGCAGGTAGGGCTGTTAGCCCTGGGGATTGTGTGTAAGTATCAATACTTTTTTATTTGGTGAATTTGACACAGGTAAAAGATGCCAGATTGCTATCCATCCCCTGTAGTCTGAAGTTGTTGATTTAACCATTGCACAGGTACAGCATGGGCAGTGGTATAGCAAGCTTTCCAGACACACTATCACCCATTAATGTACTTTACCTTGGTTGAGCTCCAGAGTAGTATTATTGCTGCAAGTGACAATTTCTGTAGCCCATTCACTCCTTGACCTCGCTACCTAAATTGCCAAAGGGAAGCCTTCTTATGCCATCAAGTTATAATGCTGTTTTTTGTGATATGGAAACCTGTCCCATTAGGAACTTGATGACATCCACTAATTCATTTCACACTGAACACTTATAAGGTGGGGATGTTTTTCAGCTAATACTGACCTGCGCTGGATATCAATTGGTGACAAAATGGTGAAAGGTTCTGTATCCCATTAACAAGCCAGCTCATTTTATTTAAAATTTATTTTTAAATAGAAAAATTACACTAAACCTGTGATGTCAATACTAAGGGTTACTACTCAAAACAAGGCACACAATTTAAACCAGATGAATAGAATAACAAAATTTTAAAAAAACAACAACAAGGAGTCTGGTGGCACCTTAAAGACTAACAGATTTATTTGGGCATAAGCTTTTGTGGGTAAAAACCCCACTTCTTCAGATTCTTCAGGTTTTTTACCCACGAAAGCTTATGCCCAAATAAATCTGTTAGTCTTTAAGGTGACACCAGATTCCTTGTTGTTTTTGTGGCTACAGACTAACATGGCTACCCCCGGTACAAAAATTAAAAGAGGACAAAGGCAGGAATAATTTTGATTTGTAAATTATGAGAATACAAAATGTTTTTTTGTGAATTTCAGTTTTTCAGGTTTCCAGTGACTTCCAGAAACAGATTGCAAACCTCAAGCGAAACCAGGAAACCCTGCAAACAAGTTCCTCAAAAAGGCTGCAAGACATGAAAGGCAATTTGTGTCTAAAAGGGGAAGAAAAAAATAAGAATAATGGTAAATAGGATTGTTATGCAAATGGACTCCTGTCCTTTATTCCAGAATAGATACAGGTTGGGCAATGGTTGTACAATTTCACCTATTCTCTTCCAATTACACCCCATTAAATGAGCTCTACACCTGCATTGAAAGGGACCACAACTAACTGTATGCAATTAGCAGAGAGGTGAGGTACAAGGGAATTCCTCCTTCATGATCCATTCAGTCCTTGTCTTCTCTGTTCAAATAGCTAAGAAAGCAAATAATTAATAATGCCAGTTATTATTGTGATTTTATGATGCTGACACCTGCCTCCTAGTAACTGAACTGGTACTATCCAACTGATTTCACATGGGCCATAAAACAGTATCAGATGGTAACTGTCCACTAGTGATGTTGCTTAGTGGTCTGCATAACAGCTTGGAAGATTAAGGATCCGCTTTCATTCAGTTCCTCTAAGACTGGGTCATGAAGTGTGAAAGAAGTAGCATGTTCAGAGTCTGGAGAAGCAGGAAAGCTTTATATCACTCAGCAATAGAGCTGGGCAACTTTTTTTTTAATAGGAAATCATCAAAGGGGTGTCCAAAATTACTCGTCAACTTAGATTGAATTCAGCCAAATTAAAAAATAAGGAAAAATAAAATAAAAAGTCAAATAAAAAAGTTTATTTTTATTTATTTATATCTGTCCAGAAAGTATAAGAGGACTGGACAGGTATTTCCCAAATTGTTTTGGCAAAACAAAATTAAAATAAAATTCAGGCTAGATAAACAAAAGGATTTAGGTGCCATTCACAAATGCAGAGTGATTCACAAAAGCAGAGCATGACTGGGAGAATGATTACAGTTTCAGTGCTAGGGCCCTCACCTGTGATGATGTAGTTTAAGTCCCTGCTCCAAATATTTTTAAAATTATTTATACAAAGTGGAATGGCTTCAACAAAATAGACTAAGAGAAACGCATCCAAGAATAGCCTCTAGCTCACTCCCCTGGGATAGAGGAGATAGAGCTTCATATCAATGCATCGGTGCAGGAAACCCAAATATCCCCTCCAAATGAGTGCCCTACCTGCTGAGGTAAGGGTTCTAAGAGGGCCTCCTCCTCTGGCCATTTTCTCAATCTAGTCCTTTAAAAATGTCTGGAAACAAAACATTGGGGGATGAAGGAAACATTTTGTTCAACCCCAAACTGATTTTTTAGCAATTTTTTTCCATTGCTTTGATATTTTCTAAACTAACAACATTTCATTTCTAAATGAATTGTTTCATTTTTAAATGTGGTTTCATTTAACATCAAGGAATTTTTTTTCAATTTTTCATTTCAGAGAGAAAGTGAAAAAAAACCTCACTTCTGATTGGAAACTTACCATTTTTTTCAGATATTTTTGTTCAGACCCTAATCTAAAAAAATGGTTTGGTTAGCTTTACTCTGCGCTGCCCTCTTTGGCTAATTCAGGAGCAATATTGATTGGCTTCCAAGGTGAATTCACTCTGGAACCTCAAGGGTGGAGTACAGTAGTTGTTTGCAAAATACTAGAAAAATAAGCAGAGCTGGAAAGATCATCAGAGTCTTTCATTGTGATGCCCAGAATCTTGGGGAGATGGGAAAAGTGATTTATTTCTGACCCTGGCTCTAGTGCCTAAGGCTACCAGTGGTCTGACTCTGGGGAAGAGGGATTGATAATCATTTTATAAATAGATCCTTAAGCACAATGGTTCACCAGTGGAAAACATGAACACATTTTGTTTTTGAAATGGACAATGGAGTTTCATTTTCACCAGAACTAGTTTTGATCATATTGGAAGAGCAAGAAATTTTCAAATGCCTCCAGTAATGTCCCCTCTCTCTGAAACTGGAACCTAACACAGAGCATGAATGGGCTTTTCTAATCTAGCATAATTTCTGGGAGGAAGGTCTTCAGCAAAGCAGAGCCTACTTTCATAAAGAGAAGGATCTCTGTGGAACAGCCCCTTTGTGAACGTTGAGTTAGTGTGGTTTTTCCAGAACTGTGCAGAAGGAATAATTGGAACAGTGCTTGGGGGAAGTCAGGTCTGTTTGTGGGTATAGAGAGTTTGGGAGGGCAATTCTGTAAATCTGGTTTCCCCCCAGGGCAGAGTTAAGATGATTGTGTGCAGTCTGTATTGTAGGGCGGTTGCTCTAGTAGTGATGTGTGTTCCTAGGTTGAGGAGTAGAGCAGAGGTTCTCAAACTGTGGTCTGTGGGCCACCAGTGGTCTGCGAGCTACATTCAGGTGGTCCGCAAATAGTTCCCTCTAAGGCGTGCGCCTGGGTGGCCACACACAAGAGAATGAAGGGTCACCCACCTAATTAGTGGAGCCTCAGCAAATTTCAAGTGGTCTGCAGAAAAAAAAGTTTGAGAACCACTGGAGTAGAAGATATGTCCTGTTAGATACCCTGACTTTTAACCACCTTGCTTTTGTGATTTTGCCTTAAGTATGTTATATATGGACTATCCTTTAAAGATAGTATAGGAGCAGATTCTCCTTTACACTGCTATGGCAGCCATTTACACTCCCTTTAAAGCATCATTACATTGTCAGAGTGGTCTAAAGGGGCCTTACATAAAGGACATTCATATTCATAGTAATGTTGTCAATTAAGATGGAAAAAGACTTGTTCCTGGTAGTTCATACCTTCTCCATCCCCATTCTCATTCTCTGGCCACTGCAGGATTGTTCACTAAAAAAAATAAAAAAAAAAATAAAAGTGGCCTCTTTGCTGAGTCAGCAGATTTCAGGGCCTGGTAGGGTCAGTTTTTCCATTGGAAGAGAAATTAATCATGAGGAGTCTGGGTATTCTTCGTGCAATTGGTTTGTTTACACTAGATACATCTGGAACAGAGGTGGTCACAAACAGCATACAGGCAATCCTTGCTTTCAGGAATCTCAGCCCACACATTAATGTCTGGGTCCCAGGAGGCAACTCTGCTCCAGAAATGAACTCTAGTTACAAAGATTAAGGAAAAGAGCAAATTCTCTTGCTGCTTGTAACAGCTCTATAAAAAAGAACCTGAATCACAAACCTAACAACAATACAGCATCTCTTCAGAGACTGCACACTGCTCTCATGCTGAGGAGCAGAACTTGTAAGACTATGTGTAGAAGCTTGATCTGGTGACTCCTGATATAACAACATTCTCTGCTGCTGGGTTCAACACAGTTTTTACCTTCTCAGCAATGCAAAATCCAGCCCTTCTCAATGGAGATTGTATCATACTTTAAAAGAACTGAGACTCAGCAGATCATTTCACACAGGCTAGTGATAATCTCAGGCTTGGCCCATGGAAGATCAGTGCCATATACATGACAGCTCTGCAACTTCTATGTGCATTCAAGTCAATGGCAGTAGCCCTTGTATTCTGAACCGCTTAGGATGAGAAAAAAACAATTTCTCTCTCTTTTTTAGGACCAAATTGTACACTCTGCCCTGCAAACTGGCAATGGATGGGAGGTGACACCTGCTTCTACATTTCAAGAGAGAAAAGGCCCTGGAAGCAGAGTTGAGAGTTCTGTTCCTTACAGAATTCCACCCTTCTCATACTACAGGACAAGGAGAAGCTGGTATGGCTCCTACCCCAGCCTCTTATTTTATCTGGATGTAAATTTCTCATAAGCCCCCGCCCTCCCCCCCAAGACAGAAAATGCAGTTTGGTTACTATAGCTCTGTTGCCTCCTATCTACAGGGTGTGGTACATTGCAGAGCACAGTGCCTTTGTCAGACACTGGATAAATAGCTTGTGGAACTTACCACCATAGGATATTTTTAAAGCAAAGAGTAGACGTGAGTCTCTCAGATCCTGCTGTGGTTATGAACAATGGGTTTTCCACACAGGGCACTGACTTCTGGGTGCTTTAAGGAGTAGGTTGATCAGTTCTATGGGGATAACATTTGTCCTGCTCTTCTGGCTGCTAGAGGGGTTCAAGGGCAGGATTTCCACACTTCCACATCAGATGGGCAGAGAGAGAGCAGGATTCACTTCTTCATTTACAATGTGGTAAAGTCGACATAAAATGTTAGCAATCTGATCTGGTAGATGTTTACACCATGTAAATGACAACAGAAAGCGCAGGACAATTGGGAATTAGGTCCCTATTGTCAGGGCCAGGTCATGGGCGGCCTGTGGGCCTGGAATGAGCTGCTCAATATTGGGGCTGAAGGTCAGAGATCAGTCCGGGACCAGGCCAGCTCAAAAGCGCACGGTCAGATACTGTTACCAGATTGAGTGTGTGAGGCGAGAGTCTGGGTCAGGTTGGGCCACGGTCTTTCACTGAGGTCAGCAATCGTCTTAAGCCGAAGGCAGTAAATCAGGACCGGGAGCCAAGCATAGGTTGAGAGCCGGGAGCGTGGGATAAAGACAAGATGCACTGAGGAGCAGCAAGGCGGATCAACAGCAGAAGTCCACCAAAGGTCTGTTATTGCTCAGACAACTTCCAGAAACAGCTGTACTCCTAGCTGCCATATGCAATGCAAGGGATTATTCTGATTTGCTGTCTAAGCCCTATGTGAGTTGTGTTCTAGCTCCCTGGTAGCTAACTTCTTCTGCTATGGACTGTCACAAAGCAACTGAGGCCAGCTGAGGAGGTAGAGTTAACCATTGCTAAGTTCAAATGTCTGGGGATGGAGAGGCAGGGCATTCTAGTGGAGGAACCTGGAGTATAGAATTCACTTCCTGTGCTGCTACAAGAAAGCCATAATTTGTGGATCTTTAGGGCATACGGCTGATCCCATGCCTTTCTTCAGGATGTTGCTTATTAGAATTGGAGTTCAGTTGTTTGGTCTAAAGTTTATAATTGGATTGGGCATAGAGTTCTATTGTTTTTGACTTTTGTTTAAAAGTCACGTTCTACTAACTGGAGCACATGAATTCAGAAACTTTGTATGGGGAGCATTTTCTAAATTAGAAAATAAAGAAACCCACCCTGCATTGGCGGGTGGACAAGGTAGCAGCTTTTCTACCTCTAATTTCTGTGGTTTTATGAAACTAGAAATAATATTTATCATAAGTATTTCTTGTCAGTTTTCCCAACTATTATATGTTGTATCATATGTCAGAATCTGTCATATTTCTAAAATATTAAGACAAGAGTTCATAGAAATTGTCCATCCTTGCATTTAGCTCGAATATTCTTTTATCCCGAGATTACCAAAGGCATTTAGGCCCACATATTTAAAGGTATTTAGCTGCTTACATGCTCAACTTTGCAATGCTTAACTGATTAGGAAACTATATCTCATTTTCAAACAGATTTAGGCTCCAAAGTGCCCAAGTCACTTTTGAAAATGAGGTTTAGGCTCCTAAATTAGTTAGGTGTTGCAAAGCTGAGCATAGTTATGCCTAAATACCTTTTAAAATGTGGCTGTTAGGGCAGATTTGTAAAGGTGTTTATGCACCTAAAGATGCAGATAGGTGCCTGAGTGCTTTAGAAAATCTCATTAGGAGTCTATCTCCCATTGATTTTAATGGGTGTTAGGCACTTTAGAAAATGCCACTAGATGCCTATCTGCATAAATACCTTTTAAAAATCTGACTCCTTGTGGTTCAGTGGTGACTTTTATATCTGTCCTGCAACATTTCAATAATCTGAGACACTTGAACAGTCCTGTAATACAAATCCGGGCTATATCATCACATCAGGAAGGGTGGACGCCATACCTTTGGCTGGGAGTTCTCTCCCATCACTGATGTATATTAGTGTTTTTGTTTGAAAGGTAAGAATTGGAGTTCTTTATTTAAGTAATGTTGTTGTGATTTCCTCACAGAACCATGTACCTCCAAGAGAGACTAGAGACTATTACTGGATTGGATTATCATGTAAATCTAAAGGGAACAACTGGCATTGGGAGGATGGCTCAGCTTTTTCAGCACAGATAACTGATTGGTAATGAATATTTAGGGCCTGATTGTGGCCATTCTCAGGACCCCTGCAGGGGAGCAGCATAGGGTGCCCCCTTACTCTCCTGTGCTGCCTACCTGTGTTCTGACAGAGACGCACAGGGGCAATAACAGCCTTTGTGAGCTGCTAATCTCCATTCTGCACAGGGCAGGGAGGGAGTGGGCAAACAAGGATGGAGACTTGGCACTGGCCCTGCAGAGCACTGGCTGGCACAGATGAGCTGGCAGGGAGGGGACAGTAATCCAAACCAGTTGTAGGGCAGGTGTGCATTATTTACCCCCAGGAAAACTGGTGAATACACTAGGGTCCTGAATACATGCATAGAATGCAAATGTCAGGACACAGTGAAATGATGCTTCATTTTCTAGGATGAAGTTCTGTGTGCTACACCCTTAATTACTAGAGTCATTTTTTAAAGAGAACATTGGTTGTTCTGGGTTTCCAACCTTTTGCTTAAGGAGCTTTTTGCAGACCGAGACCTCCCCAGTGCCCAGCTACAGGCCACCCTCCTTTTCCAGCAGCAGCAGCACACAATGAACACTAGCTTCTGTAGTAGCTCACTCACTATGCCCTCACCCTATTCTTAAAGGGGCAGTTCCCATTTCTCTTATAATATAATGGGGGGAGGGATAGTTCAGTGGTTTGAGCAACACCCAGGGTTGTGAGTTCAATCCTTGAAGGGGCGATGGAGGGAGGGAGGGAAGTTGGGGATGGGTCCTGCTTGGAGCAGGGGGTTGGACTAGGTGACCTCCTGAGGTCCCTTCCAACTCTATGATTCTATGTCACTATTAACACAGATCTATACAATAATGAACAAATATTCAAAATTACTAAACACAAACAACATTAATCTATTTCTAAAACATCTATTTCAGGGCTCCCAGATGTGGATACTATCATTGTGTTTGCCTATATGACAGGAAATTTGTTAAAGGCAACTGCTCACAGGAGCACTTATGGATCTGTGAGAAAGCAGCTGTCCAGCTGAGGTAAAGAAACATCACCAGAACGAACACTGGCTCCATCAGTATGACAGGACATATGCTCAGTGTATTCTGTTTTCATGTGAGGTTTTTATACTTTTTTCAGAATTTTCAGAATGGGGATTGAAATCTGCATTCTATTATATACTACACCAGAATGTCTTGTTTCTCTCCCCCCCCCACCCCACCCCCCGGGTTCAGTTATGAAAATCAAGACAATAACTGGAAAGAGTCTTAGGAAGTCACTTGCAAAAATAAGCTGTCAGCATCAAAATTCCACTGCCATGCACCAGAGAGAACACAAAATCCATCAGTGCAGTTCTGAAATGTGTAACAGATGCCAGATTGAAACTGGGAACTTCAGGCATAGCATGGAACCAGAGAAACTGGAGATAAAATGTGTTGGGTTACATCTTGTGACCAGGACCCCAGGGCATAATTCTCCTGAATAGGAGATCCACCAGAGCTTTTTCTAGCTTTAAATATTGTAATTGAAGTGATGAGGCTTTAACCACTTCTCTTTGAGAGACAATTCTAGAATATCACAGATCTCAATTTTACAAAAAAAGTTAAAATTAAATCCTGAGTTCCAACTTGAAAGTATTTTTTTTCTAAATTTCATCACACTTCAGTTATTTCCCTCAGACAACCATAAACTAAAGGCTTGCCTACACTACAAAATTAAGTCAACTTAAATTAAGTCAATGTACAGCCAACACAATAACTAAAGTGGTGGTTCACGTCCACATTATGTTCCATCTGACGGTGGTGCATGCCCTGACTAGCAGTGCTTCCACTGACTGAGGTAGGGCATTGTGGGACACTGACAGCTACAGCCCAGCAGTCCTGGGGCTGACAGCCTCAACTGTCAGCCTCCCCTCCCCCTGCTCCAGTGCTAACAGCCCAAGCTGTCAGCCAGGGGCCAGGCTCACAGCTGGTGCCCTCCCCTCCGGCCCGGGTGCTGACAGCTCCAGCTCTGAGCCCAGTGCCTGGTGACAACTCGGGCTGTCAGCACCAGGGTGGGGGGAGCTCCAGCTGTCAGCCCTACTCAGGGCTGACAGCCAACAGGTGATGTAAGTAACGCAGTGTCTACATGGACACTGCGCTGCCCTAACGACACCGACCTAAGCGCGATGCCTCTAGTCGAGGTGGAGTTATCATGTTGGTGTAGCGGGTGACTTACTTCGGCAGAAGCAACATTCTAGTGTAGACACTGACATAATTAGGTTGACGTAAGCCACCTTGTGTCGACCTAGCTCTGTAGTGTAAGCTAGGCCTTTATCTTGTTTGTCCTTGGTGATTTTACTCATCTGATACTTGTACAAAGTTTCTTCTATTTCAGACAGCCAGCTTGTTATTGTATAGATACATTAGAAACAAAAAGACATTCTTTACAAAGAGTATAGAAAACCATTAAAAATATTGCTACAGGAAATCAGAATCATATACTGTGGCTGGATTTCAAAATGTCCTGGATTATTTCATGCTCATAATAACCTTTGCAATTTTACACATCGAAATAAG
Organism: Platysternon megacephalum; assembly: GCA_003942145.1. NCBI lineage: Eukaryota > Metazoa > Chordata > Testudines > Platysternidae > Platysternon > Platysternon megacephalum. Next base: position 44,356 of record QXTE01000856.1, read on the forward strand.
GATAATAACTAGATTGCTGTAATGTGCTCCACTTGGGACAACACTTGAAGACCACTCAATGCAGCTGCCTGATTACTTAGTTGTGTTCCTTTATTATACATATATATTACTGTGGTTGTGGTGCCTGGAAGGGTCACATTGAGAATGCTTACTCAGGGCAAACAGCAAGGAATAGGGCAGACAATCCCCCAAACTGGTGGTTTATTCTATAATTAGATTCAGCAAGCCAGTAACAAAACAGCTTCTATGACACCACATTGGAGAAGTCAAATACAATCCCCTTTAAGCAATCCAACCTTTGGCTCCCATGCTAATATAGTATCAGAGGGGTAGCCGTGTTAGTCTGGATCTGTAAAAGCATCAAAGAATCCTGTGGCANAATATAGTGAGGGGTTATTGAAAACCTTATTCACCGTAATTAAAGTTCTACCAATACTAAAAGACCATTGACCTTACACAAATACACCCTTACAGCCAATCCTTATTAACTAAATCTAAGATTTATTAATAAAAGAGAGTTATATATGGTTAAGAGATCAATATACATACAAATGTGTGTAAAGTCCTTGGGTCAGTTTCATAGCGGAGATGGTGAGACTGCTGATTTGTAAAAGTCTTTCTGGAATCAATTTAAAAGGTTACAGTCCAATAGGCAGTTCAGATGTAGAGTTTGTTCAAGTTCTTCCATGAGAATTCCCAGGTAAATCTGGAGACCTCAGTCTTGTGTCTTAGACCTTGTGTCTTAGACCTTAGACCTTAGATCTGGAGTTTAAGCAGACCTGAGATAAAAAGAATCAGGCCTGAAGCTTTCTTTATCTCTGAAGCAATCTGGGTGCTGACAGACCATGTGGGCTTTGATGAAAGCAAGCCAACAGTTTGATCTCTATTCAATGGGTCCTTTCTTAGACAATACATTAAGCAATAACTATTCAAATTACTAAAACAATTCATTATATCAGATAATTAAGCTGAAGACAATGTAAGTAATGTTATTATGTCCTATAGCATCTTGCATCTGATTTTTGAGTCACTAGAATACAGTAATGAATCATTAAGAGACAAGAATAAGATTTTAGCATCTACAAGCTAATTAGATCGCCTGGGTAAACTTCTAACAAGATATAGGTAAACACAGACAAATACACTTAGCTTCTAGTCTTGATTCTCTAATAATACAGCAAACATGTTAAAGATTTGAGACTTCTTAATATGGCTTTGATAACTATCTACAAGGAATGGCCCTGTTTACCATTTTAATACCTCCTGTTAAGTTGTTATGATCACACACCAGTTGACCAGTCTGTTAGTGTCACAATTACACCTTGTACACCAGAGACGGCACTGTCCTCCATGCATTTGAAAATGCTAGTATCTATTTAAAATTATACATTTGATTTGGTTTGTAGATGTGCCTCAATATTTGGACAGGTGACTTTTACAAATCTAAAGGAAAAATAATGTTTACTTTCACTTGGTCACTTTGTATAATGCTACAATAACCTGATTGAAAGTGCCATAGAAGTACAAACATTAGAGAATGAAGCAGCCTCTCCAAACCCCTGTATGATGTGCAATGGTTCAGATGGGGCATGGGTAAATGAGATGGAATCATATAGGACTTTTCCAACTTAACAATGTGTGGTTTTATGAAACTACAAAAATATATATCACTTCACATTTCCTGTCACTTTCCCAAGCAAAATATGTGTCAGATATGCCAGAATCATAGTTAAAAATGGTGTCTCTGTTGAGTCTGAACTTTTGATGAGCTTAAACTTAACCCAGACTTGATGTCTCTGTCTGAAACTTTTTACTCAAAGCTCTGACCTGCTAACTACTCATGACACCCCCCTCCCCTTAAGTAGCCATCTCCCCCTTTGTCTTTTTTAATTTACATTTTAACCTGTTTTATCCTGTAGAATCTTGATTGATTATGCATGACCATTATGATCTGTTAATCACTTTGTTTACTTCTGTGTATAAATATTGATGCTCACCCCTAATAAACTTGCCACACTTACTCCGAAGCCTTTTAAGCTAAGGATAGTGTGAGCCCGTTGATCAACGAAGCATTGTCTGGTCTCTGACAGATTGTGAGCCCCATACCAACTCCGCACGAACTCGGGTGTTGGAGAGGTGAGTAAGGACTTGCTTTTTACCTAACAATTTGGGGGCTCGTCCGGGATTTCCTTCTGGTGCGGTGCCTCTGTCCAGTGGCCAGACCACTCATATACGAATTGGCAGGCGCCACGGGAGATTTCTCCCAGCCAATTCAATATTGAGGGGTCGTGTACTGGACGGCAGGATAAACGCCAGTTGGAGGGCTCCTGTCAGACACCATGGGTCAAGGGACTAGCGTGCCTCTTGAGAGTCCGCTGGGGATTGTAAATAAGTTATGGAACGAAGGGAAACTCCCAGTACAGACAGGAATGTCTAGGAGGAAGTTGTACACACTGTGTGTAAGAAATTGGACTGGGTATACCGCGGTATTGGCCGACCCGGAGATGAGGTGGCCTTCGTATGGCTCTTTCGAACAGGCTGCCTTAAGAGGAGTAAGGAGCCAGATCGAAAAAGACCATCCGGGACAGTTATGTTACTGGTTTTGTTGGNCGGCTGCCTTAAGAGGAGTAAGGAGCCAGATTGAAAAAGACCATCCGGGACAGTTATGTTACTGGTTTTGTTGGGACACAGCAGCAGAGCTGTGGAAATCTTTAAAAATTATGGCAGTCAGGTATTCTCCCGAGAGTGAATCCCCTCCATGTTATTTCAATGAAGAGTATAAACCACGGCGTGTTTTGACTCGTCAGTTGGTCCCCACTGCACCTGCCCCTATTCCTCCGCAGGGGGACTCTCTCCAGAGCGCAGAGGGGAATCTGCAGGGCTCCAGATCGGAATCTCTGCAGAGGGATAAGGAGGAAATGGAGGGGCACACCTCGGGAGGAGTAATTACTAGGCAAAAGATCAAGCAGATGCAGCAGGATGCATACCCCTTCCCTGAGGATAGCCCAGAGGCTGCCTCCGCCAAACTTTTTGTGAGTAGAGAAATGCCTTTACAGGTGCACGACCAACCTTTTGTGGACAATAATGGCCAGTTACAACATACTAATATTGTGGAATATAAAGGATGGCTAGAATGGGACTTGAAAGAGTGGGGACGGTTGTCAGGGTCCTTTGGGGAAAATCCCCGAAAGATCACAGAACTTTTAGAAAGATTGTTTTCAAGTCATAATCCTACTTATACGGATGTAGATCAGTTGTTAAGTAGAGTTTTGACCGGAGAGGAACGTAGTAGATTGTGGATGGCAGAAAGGACATGGGGGGATAGCCATGCGGTTAATACCACTTGGATGGATAGGCGGGATCAAGCCGCCGGCTGGAATCCCCTAGACTGGAGTCAGCAAAGGCTGACTCAGCTGCGGACAGATCGAGAGCGATTGTTAGAGAGACTCAAAGAAATGGCTCGCCGCTCGCCTAATCAGGCTAAGTTCATGCAGATTCGGCAGGAATCTGATGAGCCACCCAGAAAGTTCTGGTCGAGGCTATTGGAGGGGGCCCGAATGTTCACTCAGATGGATCCTGAGAGAGAAGCAGACCACCCTACTCTTATTTCGTTTTTTGTGAATCAGTCAGTACCCCCTGTAAGGGATTATTTCTTAAAGTTTCGCCCTGGTTGGGGAGGTGAGTCAGTCACTTCAGTGTTGGACGTAGCTGATTTTGCATGGGAGAAAGAAAGGGAAAGTAGTAAAAAGAAAGAGAAAAAGGAAGAATATAAGTTGATGGCTTTAGCTTTTCGCGGTGGTATTCGAGGCAGAAGCCGTGGCCGTGGCAGGGGATTTCAGGGTGCTCGGGGAAGAGGGTCCTGGCAACCCCAGCCACCAGGAAATTGTTTTCAGTGCGGACAACCCGGTCACTTTAAACGTGAATGCCCCTGGGGACGCCCAGAGGGTCCGGTCGCATCCGCAGATACTTACACCAGGGACGAATACACCCCTGCACCACCAGCCCAGCCCGTTCCTCAGGCCTGGATCAACTACGGGCAACAGCAGCAGCTGCAGCAAACTCAGCCTTCTCAATGACGGTACCCCGGGGGCGAAGGCAAACAATGTGATGGTCTTATTTCCTTAATGTCTTTAGCCGGCTCCTTCCTCACTTTCTCCCCTCCCAGCAAAGAGCCTCGTCTAACCCTTTCAGTCCAAGGACTGCCTGTCTCTTTCCTCATTGATACTGGAGCTACTTTCTCTCTTTTAAATCATGCCCCCTCTCCCTGGCTATCCTCTGAGGTTAAAACTGCAACTGGGGTGGAGGGCAACCCACAGTCTCTGGGACTCACTTTGCCTCTAAATGTTATTTATGCTGATAAATGTTTTTCTCACCGTTTTCTTTTTTCCCCAGCTTGTCCGATCCCTTTGATGGGCCGGGATTTACTCTGTAAGCTTGAGGCTACTTTAACCTGCACTCCTGAAGGGGTAGGATTATTGATGACAGTGTTAGGAGATTCGGCCCCAACTCAGGGTAATTGGGAAACCCCCCCCCCTCTCTCCCCTGACCTCACTGACTTGCCTTCAACCCTCTGGGGAATTTCTGACACTGATGTTGGCCTGCTCCTTTCGGCAGAGCCAGTAAGGATTCAAGTGAAGCCCTCCTTAGCCCCCCCGTCAGTCCCCCAATACCCCCTGTCGCTGGAAGCCCGGGAGGGCATCCGCCCCATTATCGAGGGATTCATTGCACAAAAGCTAGTCCGCCCTCAGCGCACTCCCTGTAATACCCCTATACTGCCTGTCAAAAAGCCTCCTAAAAAGGACGGAGACCCTATTCGTTGGCGCTTTGTACAGGATCTACGGGTTATTAATCAGTATGTGGTCCCTCTTCATGCAGTAGTTCCTGATCCAGCTACTATCATCAGCCAAATCCCCTGGGATGCTGAATGGTTCACTGTTATTGACTTAAAATCAGCCTTTTTCAGCATTCCTGTGCACCCAGACTCTCAATATCTCTTTGGTTTCACCTGGGAGGGGCAAAGTTATGTCTGGCAACGACTTCCTCAAGGCTACAGAGACAGCCCCACGATTTTCAGCCAATGCCTCCGCCACGACTTGGAAGGCTTCACCAGTCCGCAGGGATCCACGTTAGTCCTATACGTAGATGACATCCTACTAGGTAACCGCGAAGAAGCCGCCCTCCGCATCGATGGTAAGGCACTTTTATTATACCTACACACCAGAGGCCACAAGGTAGACCCTAACAAGATTCAGTGGGTCTCACAGAAGGTCCGATATCTGGGCTTCCTGTTAACCCCAGAGGGGAGACAAATGGACCCAGTCCGCATAAAGACTATCCAAAACTGCCCTCTGCCAAACACCAAGAAACAACTTCGAGGTTTCTTAGGATTAATTGGCTTCTGTCGCCCCTGGTTGCCGTCCTGCGGGGAGTTGAGCAAACCGCTCCACCGACTCACTGCTAACCTTGCTCCTGACCCTTTGCAGTGGTCCCCAGACACGATCCAAGCCTTTCAGTTACTCAAGGACAGTGTGGCCTCCTCCATGTCTCTCCGCCCCCCCAATTACAGCAAACCCTTTCACCTTTTTGTCCACGAGAGGGGCGGAATTGCTAGTGGCGTCCTTACCCAACTGAGCGGGCCCCACCATTTCCCGCTTGCTTTTTACTCCCAGCAGATCGACCCTGTCGCTCAGGGAACCCCATCCTGCACCCGGACTCTGGCAGCAGCTGCCCTGCTGATCACAAAGGCAAAGAGCCTGACCCTGGGTCATTTTACCACGGTTTGGACCTCTCATGCCTTGTCAGCCCTTCTGCGTAGGGGCACAACCCAAGTCTTTTCGGCCCATCGTCAGCAACAGCTAGAGGCCGAACTCTTAGAAGACACTAACCTAATTTTTGAAAGGTGTGGGCCCCTTAATCCAGCTACCTTGCTTCCTGACCTGCCAGTCCTCCAGGATCAGCACGACTGTGTGGAAGTAGTTTATAGCATCTTACAGATAAGGAACAACCTGTTTGACGTGCCACTGGACAACCCTGATTGCATCCTCTTCTCGGACGGAAGCTCCTTCTATGTTGATGGCAAGCGTTTCACCGGTTATGCAGTCACCTCTGAATGGGACATTCAAGAGGCCGCCTCACTGCCAGGCAACTGGGGAGCCCAAGCCGCCGAACTCTATGCCCTGGCCCGAGCTTGCCAGTTGGCCGCTGGTAAGACCGTTACCATTTTTACTGATAGCAAGTATGCTTTTGGAGTTGTGCATTGTCACATCCACCTCTGGAAGTTTCGAGGTTTCCAGACAGCTGCCGGTAAACCCATTCAGCACCTCCCCCTCATCCACAAGCTTTTGAACGCCCTCCAAGAACCCTCAGTCCTGGCTGTAGTTCACTGCCGGGCCCATACTAAAGATGATAGCCCCGTCACCCGTGGGAATGCCCTGGCTGACGCCTCCGCCAAGACGGCTGCCGTCTTACCCTTAGCCATGCCCACGTTGGCTATTGTCACCTCCTCCTTTACTCCACCGCACCCCGTACCGGTACCCGCTGCTGAACTACAGTCGTGGGAGAGCCTCGGAGCCACTCTGGTCAAAGGGACCTGGCTTATGCCGGATGGCCGAGCCTGCCTCCCTCGCTCCACATACCCCGTGGCAGTTCGCTGGCACCATGATAAGGGGGGTCACTACGGCACGCACGCCCTTGTGGACACCATCGCTCGCTTTTGGTATGCTCCAGGCATTCAACCCTACTGCCTGTCAATAGTGAAAGCATGCAGCACATGTCAGCGTAATGGACCTGCTCCGCCTCTTAACAAAATTAAGGGTGGAAGACCTCCGCCTGCTGCTCCATTTCAACATCTTCAAATTGACTTTGCAGATATGCCAAAGGCTTTTGGAAAAAAGCACCTCCTTGTTTTGGTTTGCCCTCTGACTTCATGGGTCGAAGCTTTTCCTACTGCTAATTGTACTGCTGCCACAGTGGCGAAGATCCTCCTTAGAGACATTGTACCCCGTTTTGGCATCCCTCTCGTGCTTGACTCAGATCGCGGACCCCACTTTACTGGTAATGTCCTTGGCCGTTTAGAACAAGGACTGGGCATTTCACACTCCTTTCATACACCCTACCACCCCCAGTCTAGCGGGAAAGTTGAGCGTATGAATAGGGAACTTAAGCTTACATTGGCTAAATACTGTCAGGAAACAGGGTTAAAGTGGCCTCAGGTACTTCCCTTGGTCCTGTTTCACCTTCGTACTCGCCCAACCCGTGTATTGGGATTATCCCCCTTTGAACTGCTCTATGGACACCCCCCTTTCAAAGGCGGGGCGCTACCACGTGCTGATGTTTCACTATTGGGAGGGGATCATATGACCGCGTGCCAGTTTCTCTCCCTACAGGCTCGCCTCCGTACCCTTTGGAAAGCCTCGCAGTTTTCCCAGACCGTGCCACTAGAAGAACAGATCCACCCGTTCCAACCAGGGGACTTCGTCTGGGCCAAAAAGTTCGTTCGTGGCGACACCCTCCAGCCGAGGTTTACTGGACCCCACCAGGTTCTTTTAACAACTCAGACTGCAGTGTTCCTGGAAGGACGCAAATCCTGGATCCACCACTCCCACGTCAAGCCAGCCGTAGTGGACCACAGTGACGGACCAGCAGCTCTTGCCACCACTGAGGACACTGCCTCTGACCAGTGGACCAGCTTACCTCTTTCAGACATCAGACTTAAATTGACTCGGAAAAAATGAGAGGACCTTTTATTCTGACAACTGTATGTTTTTTCTCATGCCTTTTTAGTTTATTTTCTGCTTATGAAGATAATGCCTTTATTAGATATTCCCACGAGGTTAAAACTCGTATTTTAGGAAATAGAAGTAATTGCTGGGTATGTACTCAATTTCCAGTAAATGCAGAACAGGGACTCCCCTTCACACCCATTCCCCTGACCACTGCTAATATGACTTGGATGCCACCGGCTAGAGTAAAAGATCCAGTCCAACACAATCTTACATGGGACAAAACAGGAGTGCCAATTAACAGATATCTCAGGGTAACCAATCAGACAGGATCACTGTGTTTTGTTAAAGAAAAGGGGTCAACTTTTGTGGGAACAAGTAAATGCAACATGTATTTTAATGGCACCGCCTTTAGTAAAAATCTTGGCTTCAAGCCTTGCGCATCCCACTTATCCCATATGTGGATCCCTCACAAGCCTTCAGAGTCAGCTTTTAAGAAACCCTGCTCAGATCACGAGGGTGTCCAACTAATTGTTAAGGGATATACGATTGCCTTCTACAACTGCTCAAGCAGTACTACACTGCACTTTGAAAACACCACTACCAAATTGTGCCTCTGCGGTTCGCACAACGACCCCTCTGCGTTACCAGGGGAACAGTGGTCCAACGGGTGGTGGGTTACCTCCTACTTTGAGAAATGGAATACCAGAAACACAATGTATGGAACATACTGGGTGTGCGGGCCCAAAGCTTATTACTTTCTCTCCCCTGATTGGGCAGGGTCATGTTATTTAGCGTGGCTCACACCGCCTTCTCGCATCTCCCTCACCCCCCCCCATTTTCCCCACGTTCGTAACATCCGTGAAACCTTCAGAGATATTAATATCCGTGATGGTTTGTCGTGGCAGCGGTGGGCTGGTCTTATTAGCTTGAGGGGTGGTGTCATCCGTCTACAGGGACTAATAGAATCTTTAACCAATGAAACTGCGACTCTATTTGAGAATCAGGCCGGGGAAATGTCCCAGCTGCGCCAGTTAGCTTTGCAAAACCGAATGGCTTTAGACATAATGTTAGCAGCCCAAGGAGGAACTTGCGCCCTCATAAATGAAGAATGCTGTGTTTTTGTAAACGACACCTACCCTGACACTTTTCAACGTACCAAACATCTAAGGGAAATGGCTAAGAACTACTCCTCTGGCCAGCCACCTTATGATTGGTGGGGAGCCTTATGGAATTGGCTGCCTGGATTTGGGTGGGTTAAAAAACTCTTGGTGGGTATTGTTGGGGCCATAGTAATCCTTATAATACTGTGTTGCTGTATTCAGTGTGTCCCCTCCCTCATAGACTCATGTGGGTCAGTTTATTCTTTTCCTACTTCAACCAAAGGCCGTACTCTCTTCGAGTTGGCCCAGGCTGAAATTGCCAAGCGGCCCTTGACTCCTTAAAATGGGGTGTAGCTTTTGGTAAATATTTATCCCAAAGCTACAAATGGAGGAATGTTGAGTCTGAACTTTTGATGAGCTTAAACTTAACCCAGACTTGATGTCTCTGTCTGAAACTTTTTACTCAAAGCTCTGACCTGCTAACTACTCATGACACCCCCCTCCCCTTAAGTAGCCATCTCCCCCTTTGTCTTTTTTAATTTACATTTTAACCTGTTTTATCCTGTAGAATCTTGATTGATTATGCATGACCATTATGATCTGTTAATCACTTTGTTTACTTCTGTGTATAAATATTGATGCTCACCCCTAATAAACTTGCCACACTTACTCCGAAGCCTTTTAAGCTAAGGATAGTGTGAGCCCGTTGATCAACGAAGCGTTGTCTGGTCTCTGACAGATTGTGAGCCCCATACCAACTCCGCATGAACTCGGGTGTTGGAGAGGTGAGTAAGGACTTGCTTTTTACCTAACATCTCTAAACTTTCTCGTATAGCAATTAATGGTCCTATAAGCATAAGAGCAGGGCTATCTCACAGATATCACAATGAGTGAACAGCACCCTGTTCTGTGGTACTCATCTTCTTTCAATGGTGCCATCAGTGATTCTGAACCTACCTTCTATTAAAGTGTCCTCATAGGAATATCTCTGTCTGTATAATAGCAGATAAAATTTATTGGACTGGCTGCTCCTGGGAGGAAAACACAAAAAGATTGGTAAATTTTTGATAATTTAGGGCTAAGATTAACTATGGATGCCTAAAGTTGGGCTAAATGCATATTTAGGGCATGGGTAGGTACCACATGCATCAGTGACAAGCATCCCCACATAGCTCCTCCAGTTTGCAAAATCATGTCACAGTTGCCCCATGACAATGTACACTCCAATTCAATCTTCTTCCCTTTATCCACTCCTTATCCTCAGCCATGGAAAAATACACATCTCTTATAGAAGAAGACTAGGGTTGGAAGAGACCTCAGGAGGTCATCTAGTTCAACCCCGTGCTCAAAGCAGGACCAACCCCAACTAAATCATTCCAGCCAGGGCTCTTCATTAACAAGCTATCTATGCCAGTCTCTCAAGTTCCCTGGCAACAGCTGAGGAGGGGAGTGCTGTGGAGGATGTTAATGGTAAGTCTGGGATGAGTGCTGTGTGCTGCCATCCAAGCAATCAGAGCCCGATTCCTTGCTCCCAGTCTCTCACTGCTTTTACATCTGTCTCTACCTAGAAATGCTGTGCAGCTGTATCCAGTGATCTAGAAGTTGGTGCCTCCACTGCCATGTGGGTATCCCACCTTAGATTCCATCCTTCAGTTCTTTCATCACTCCAGGGGCTGAAGCACAGAAGTTACACAGAGAATTAACAGAAAACTCTTCCTTAAAAGTTTCTTAAATCATATCCACTGAACTTGGGAGAGGGGCAGGGGGAAGAAGCAAAGTTTATTTTAGGTGGGAGCTCGCAAATCTTAAGTTGTCATTAAATTCTGATCCTATATTTGCCTAAGAGAAAAGCAGACAGATACACAAAGGGGGAAAGAGAAAAGAGAAAGCTTCTGTCTCCGAGTTGCTGGTTGGGTACTGGAAGACTATAGGGACCACTAGGGCCCTTGGCCCAGTTAGACATTCTTTGACCTCATCTGCAATTCCCTGGCCCAGGAAAACATCTGACTGGGTTATCTTGATTCTCATCATATTTTAGAGAGCAAAATTCCCATGGATCATCTTACTTCTGTATTATTTATGGCTTGCTAAATCAGTCACAGCAAAGTGCTGTCCTGGCTGGCTAAGCCAGGCTCTTAGGAGACAGAAGGTAAAAAACCAGAAAGACAGAAAACAGAAGAAGGATGGGACCAGAGGTGTAAGTAAGCTGGTCCGGTCCGGAACGGCGTACCAGCAAGAGCCAGTACGCCGTGCCAGACTGGACCAGCTTCTGTGGCAGTGATTTAAAGGGCCCAGAGCTCCAGCCACTGCGGGGAGCCCCAGGCCCTTTAAATCCCCGCCGGAGCTCCGGCAGCCGGGCTTGGGCGGGGATTTAAAGGGCCCGGAGCTCCGTGGTGGCCGGAGCCCTGGGCTCTTTAATTCGCCCCTGAGCCCTGGGGCTCCCAGCCGCCTTCGCAGCTGGTAGCTCCGGGGTGATTTAAAGGTCCTGGGGCTCCCAGCCCCAGCCAGAGCCCCAGGGCCTTTAAATCTTGAAAGGCCCCGCCTCTTCCGTTTGAGGCCACGCCTCTTCCGGTTGAAGCCACACCCCCACTCAGGACTCCGGCATACCGGTAAGTCCTTTAAGTTACTTTCACCCCTGGATGGGACTGAAATTGCATATGATGACAGGAAACATTAGGAACATGTGAGGCACATCTCAGAAATTGCTCAGGACACAGTAATGGAGATAGTCAATGTGTCTGGTTCCATATCATCTGGCCCAGACAAAACATTTCGAAATCAGGGATGAAGCCGTAAGGGATGGTAAATCCCTGGATTCAAAGAGCTCTGCCTGTCACCTTTCACTTGTTTAGGTGACTACAGATGAAAATAAGCAGCCAGTGTGATTTTAAAAGTGCCTAGCTCCCACTAAAATCAATGGCAGTTAGGTGCCTAAGCATTTTTTAAATCCCACTAAGTGTCTATCTTCAACTTTTAGGTTCCTAAATATATTTGAAAATCTGTCCCCCAGTGCTAGAACAGTGACTCTTAAATCTGTCCTGCAACATAGCAATAATCTGAGACATTTGAACAGTCCTGTAATACAAGTCAGGGCCATTTCATCAAAATCAGGATGCCATTGGCTGGAATGAGTGGATGTCATTGGCTGGAAGTTCTCCTGTTACTGATTTACGTTAGTTTTTGTTTTTTTAGCTTATACAAATTATGAAAGATAAGAACTTGGTTTCTTTTTGGAAATAATGTTGTGATTTGCTCACAGAACCATGTACCGCCAAAAGGCTCCTATACACAATATTACTGGATTGGTTTGTGTACATCTGAAAGGAACAGCTGGTATTGAGAGGATGGCTCAGCTCTTTTGACACAGAGAGCAGGTTGGGTCCTAAATACTGTATTCAAAACTTACCAATTGTGGCGTGGCTTGTCCTGTGTGCTTGCACAAAGGAGAAGCATATGGTACCCACTTACTCTCCTGTGCTGTCTGCATTGTGACTACAAACACAGGGGCAATAGCAGCCTCTGCGGGGCTGCTATTTCCTGTCCTGTGTGGATGAGGAGGGAGTGGACAAGCAGTAGTGGAGCATTAGCATTGGCCCTGGCCCTGCAGACCACTGGCTGGCACAGCTGAGCTGGCATGGAGGGTAAAGTAATCTGAACCAATTGTAGGGTAGGTGCAGATTACTAACCCCGGGGAAACTGGTAAATATACAGCGCCCCGAATACATGCAGAATGCCAATGTCAGGACATAATGAAATGCTTTATTTTCTAGGATTGACTTGTATGCATCCTATAATTGTGGCTACTTATGTGGAATTAACATTATTATTAATAACTAGGGCTGTCGATTAATCACAGTTAACTCACGCGATTAACTCAAAAAAATTAATCGTGATTAAAAAAATTAATCACAGTTTTAATCACACTGTTAAACAGTAGTTTAATACCAATTGAAATGTAATAAATATTTTAGATGTTTTTCTACATTTTCAAATCTATTGATTTCAATTACAACACAGAATACAAAGTATAGAATGCTCACTTTATATTATTTTTATTACAAATATTTGCACTGTAAAAATGATAAACAAAAGAAATAGTATTTTTAAATTCACCTCATACAAGTACTGTAGTGCAATCTCTTTATCGTGAAAGTGCAACTTACAAATGTAGAATTTCTTTTTGTTACATAACTGCACTCAAAAACAAAACAATATAAAACTTTAGAGCCTACAAGTCCATTCAGTCCTACCTCTTGTTCCGCCAATGGCTAAGACAAATAAGTTTGTTTACATTTACGGGAGATAATGCTGCTGGCTTCTTAATTACAATGTCACCTGAAAGTTAGAACAGGTGTTTACATGGCACTTTTGTAGTCGGCATTGCAAGGTATTTACATGCCAGATATCCTAAACATTCCTATGCCCCTTCATGCTTCGGCCACCATTCCAGAGGACATGCTTCCATGATGATGACGCTCATTAAACAAATAATGGGTTAATTAAATTTGTGACTGAACTCCTCGGGGGAGAATTGTATGTCTCCTGCTCCGTGTTCTACCCACATTCTGCCATATATTTCATGTTATAGCAGTCTCGGATGATGACCCAGTATGTTGGGTTTTTTAACACTTTCACTGCAGATTTGACAAAATTCAAAGAAGGTACTAATGTGAGATTTCTAAAGATAGCTACAGCACTCAACCCAAGGTTTAAGAATCTGAAGTGCCTTCCAAAATCTGAGAGGGACAAGGTGTGGAGCATGCTTTCAGAAGTCTTAAAAGAGCAACACTCCAATGCAGAAGCTACAGAACCTGAACTACCAAAAAAGAAAATCAACCTTCTGCTGGTGGCATCTGACTCATATGATGAAAATGAACATGCGTCGGTCCGCATTGCTTTGTATGTTATTGATCAGAACCCATCATCAGCATGGACATACGTCCTCTGGAATGGTGGTTGAAGCATGAAGGGACTTATGAATCTTTAGTGCATCTGGCACGTAAATATCTTGAAACGCCGGCTACAACAATGCCATGCAAATGCCTATTCTCACTTTCAGGTGATGTAAACAAGAAGTGGGCAGCATTGTCTCCTGCACATGTAAACAAACTTGTTCATCTGAGCGATTGGCTGAACAAGAAGTAGGACTGAGTGGACTTGTAGGCTCTAGAGTTTGACATTGTTTTATTTTTGAATGCAGTTATTTTTTGTGCATAATTCTACATTTGTAAGTTCAACTTTCATGATAAATAGATTGCACTACAGTACTTGTATTAAGTGAATTGAAAAATACTATTTCTTTTATTTTTACAGTGCAAATGTTTATAATAAAAATAAATATAAAGTGAGCACTGTACACTTTACATTCTGTATTGTAATTGAAATGAATATATTTGAAAATGTGGAAAACATCCAAAAATATTAACATAAATGGTATTCTGTTATATTTTAACAGCGTGATTAATTGCAATTAATTTTTTTAATCTCGCGATTAATCACAATTATTTTTTAATCGCTTGACAGCCCTATTAATAACTACTGCACAGAGAAGCACTTCTGGATCTGTGAGAAAGCAGCTGTTGTGCTAAGGTACAGTGACATCACCAAAAGGCACATTAGTGCTTTCAGTATGAGATAACATATACTCAGTATTTTGTTTGGGGGGGGGGTTCAGACTTCTCAAAGTGGGGGTTCAAACTGGCATTCCATTAGACACTAAGCCAGAACTTATTGTGTCTTGATTTTCTCAACTGAAACCTGGGAAAAAGAAACACTAACTGGAAAGAATCTTAGAATGTACCTTGGAAAAATAAGCTACTGTGAGCATCAAGTACTACTGCCATGCACTAGACATAACACACAAAATCTATCGGTCCAGTTCTGAAGTGTGTAATAAATGTCAAATTGAAACTTGGAACTTCAGCTATATCTTAGAACCAAAGAAATAAAAAGAGATAAAAAGACCTGTTAGGATACATTTTGTGACCAGAAGCCCAGGTCATAATGCTTCTGTACATTCTCTAGGGCCTGGATGTAAAACAGGTGTTAGGCATGGCAATGCTCAGTGTCACACTGTCTGACTTTTAAGTGTGTAGAAAAATCACTGAGATTCACAAAGTCTGAGATAGGCACCTAGGCTAATATACACTGCATGGGGAAAGATAGGAGCCTTAGAATAGGACTCACAAAAGCCAGCATGATAGGCAGGGAGCCATCTAAGCTAGCCAAAGGGAGATGCTGAGTAGAGGTATATGCAAGTCCTGCCCTTCTCACAGAGATAGGCACCTAAATCCAGGCTGCAGGGAAGTGCCTAGCCCTGCTACCTATTCTCATCTGGAAACTCTCTTTAGGGTTAGGCACCTATGCTGTTTTTGCAAGAAGTGCAGGGAAGGGTGGACTTCCCTTGTAACTTTTAGCCCAGTGGTTAGTTACTCACCTGGGATGAGGGAGAGCCCAATTCAAGTCCCCCCTCCATCTAATGGGGAGATGGGGTATTAAAAGGGGTCTGCCATGTCTCAGGTGAATGCCCTATTTACTAGTCTATGGTATATTCTGATATGGGGCTCCCTCATTCTCTCCTGTTGACGCTGTCCCACTGTGGATAAATAATGAGTCATTGGAGCAGGGGAACTGTATCCTGGGTCTCCCATATCCTGGGTCAATGCCCTCTCTCTCAAAGAGTCATTTGCACCAGACAGCATGCACAACCATGAGAATGGCTCTAGTCTGGTGGTTAGTGCACTCACCTAGGATGTGGGAGATTCAGCTGGAGGACAACCAGGAGTCTTTTATACCCAGGATGAGTATCCTAACCTGTTAGGGTTGCCAATTCTGGTTGGCTGAATTCCTGAAGGTTTCATCACATGACATAATCTTTAATTAAAGATTAATCTTTAGTTCCTGGAGACTCCAGCCAATCGTGGAGGGTTGGCAACCCTATAACCAGTGGGCTAAAAGTCATGAGGGAGGTCCTCCTCCTCTCATTTTAAAACATAAGATAAGAACAGCCATATTGGGTCAGACCAATGGTCCATCTACCCCAGGATCCTGTCTCTGACAGTGGCCCATAGCAGAGCATCAGGGGGCGTGAACCAAACAGGTTGGAGTGATCCACCTCAACTTCTCCTCCCAGCTTCTGGAAATCAGAGGTTTAGGGTCACCCCAAGCATGGGGTTGCATCCCTGGCTATCTTAGCTAATAACCATTAATGGCCTATCCACTGTGAAATTATCTAGTTCTTTTTTTAATGCAGCTATACTTTTGGCCATCACAACATCCCATGGCAAAAACAGTTTAATTGTGGGTTGTGTGAAAAAGGACTTCCTCTTGTTTGTATTAAACCTGCTACCTATTAATGTCAGCGGATGACCCCTGGCTTTTTGAATTGTGTGAAAGGATAAGCATTTCACCATTCACTTTTCCTACACCATTAATGATTTTGTAGACCTCCATCATATCCCCTCATAGTCATCTCTTTTACTAAGCTGAACAGCCTTAAACTTTTTAGTCTCTCCTCATATGAAAGCCTTCTGTACCCTTGATTATCTTTGTTACCCTCCTCTAAATCATTTCCACTATATCCTTTTTGAGATGGGGCAACAGAACTAGGATTAGGGCATACACAAGGATTAGGGCATACACATCACACCTATTCTGTGGAGAGGGCTGAATTCCATTTTTAATTATGGTCCATGAATCACTGTATATGGGCACCCGCATGGCCCCACAATATGCCAATATTTTTATGGCCGACCTGGAACAACGCTTCCTCAGCTCCCGTCCACTCACGCCCCTTCTCTACCTACACTACATTGATGACATCTTCATCATCTGGACCCATGGGAAGGAGACTCTGGAAAAATTCCACCAAGATTTCAACAGCTTCCACCCCACCATTAACCTCAGCCTGGACCAATCTACACGGGAGGTCCACTTTCTAGACACCACAGTGCAAATAAGTGATGGTCACATTAACACCACCCTATACCGAAAACCTACCGACCGCTATGCCTACCTTCATGCCTCCAGCTTCCATCCCGGGCACACCACAAGATCCATTGTCTACAGCCAAGCACTGAGGTACAACCGCATCTGCTCTAACCCCTCAGACAGAGACCAACACCTACAAAATCTCCACCAAGCATTCTCAAAACTACAGTACCCGCACGAGGAAATAAGGAAACAGATCAACAGAGCCAGACGTGTACCCAGAAGCCTCCTACTGCAAGACAAACCCAAGAAAGAAACCAACAGGACTCCACTGGCCATCACATACAGTCCCCAGCTAAAACCCCTCCAACGCATCATCAGGGATCTACAACCCATCCTGGACAATGATCCCACACTTTCACAAACCTTGGGTGGCAGGCCAGTCCTCGCCCACAGACAACCTGCCAACCTGAAGCACATTCTCACCAGTAACTGCACACCGCACCATAGTAACTCTAGCTCAGGAACCAATCCATGCAACAAACCTCGATGCCAACTCTGCCCACATATCTACACCAGCGACACCATCACAGGACCTAACCAGATCAGCCACACCATCACTGGTTCATTCACCTGCACATCCACCAATGTAATATACGCCATCATATGCCAGCAATGCCCCTCTGCTATGTACATCGGCCAAACTGGACAGTCTCTAAGGAAAAGGATAAATGGACACAAATCAGATATTAGGAATGGCAATATACAAAAACCTGTAGGAGAACACTTCAACCTCCCTGGCCACACAATAGCAGATCTTAAGGTGGCCATCCTACAGCAAAAAAACTTCAGGACCAGACTTCAAAGAGAAACTGCTGAGCTTCAGTTCATCTGCAAATTTGACACCATCAGCTCAGGATTAAACAAAGACTGTGAATGGCTTGCCAACTACAGAACCAGTTTCTCCTCCCTTGGTTTTCACACCTCTACTGCTAGAACAGGGCCTCATCCTCCCTGATTGAACTAACCTTGTTATCTCTAGCTTGCTTCTTGCTTGCATATATATACCTGCCCCTGGAAATTTCCACTACTTGCATCCGAAGAAGTGGGTATTCACCCACGAAAGCTCATGCTGCAAAACGTCTGTTAGTCTATAAGGTGCCACAGGATTCTTTGCTGTATACATTTAGGACTTCAAACACCTCTCAATCCATAGGGGAGCTCCCACTGATGTCATCTGTAAAGCTGTAGAGCTGGGCAAGAATTTTTTGATTAAACTCTTTTTGTCAGCAAATGTCAATACTGAAACTTTTTGCAAGAAAAAAAAATCAGTTTTTGACAAATCTTTCATTGGAAGGGATCTCGAGTCCATGATGGAATTTCTGGTCAAAACCAGGGGGTAGGAAGTCTGGGAAGCTTGATCCCTGAGGCTAGCCAACAGCCCAGAGGTTGCTGATACTCAGTTGCTTTATGAAATTCCCACTGTGATTCAAGGTACAAGAGGGTACAAGTACATCTTGAAAAGGGGTAAGAATGGTGAAGGCAAACATCCCCAGTTGATGATTTTACTGATATTGCAACATAGCAGAATCTTGAGAGGCCCTCACTGAGTCAGGTCTCTCAGGTCTCCATTAAAATGATCTTTGACTATAGATGAAGCAAAACAAAGAAGGTCCCTCCCGTTTTGTCTTGTATAAAATTCTGCATGATGGTGTTGTGACATCTCTTTTCCTGTGATCCTACCAGGAAAACAGGCTTGCAGCAATCAGATGAGAAGTACTCTTCGTATATCCAACATCTATTTCCAATCAAAAGCCATAACTTACTTATGTGGTCTGACCACATACAGCCAGTTTCTGTTCAATAAATACAGATATTTTCAGCCTGCTGGTGACAGTTATGTCTGGGCTGGGCTCAGATGTTGATTCCGTCCACCTATCTTAGTTCCTCTTTTTTTGCATTTCATTCTGAACAATGTGATTCTACTGGAGAAACATGTTATTGTCCCCTTCTGTCACCAGAAAGAAACAAATTGTATGTTTATACTGAATCAGTAATGGCACTATATTGGCTTTGTAACACATGGTTAGTTCCCTTAGAGGGAGAGTCTGCTTTGACAAGCCCTACTACTT
This sequence comes from Platysternon megacephalum, assembly GCA_003942145.1. Lineage (NCBI taxonomy): Eukaryota > Metazoa > Chordata > Testudines > Platysternidae > Platysternon > Platysternon megacephalum. The sequence goes on from QXTE01000856.1 coordinate 63,241, forward strand.
GTGCATATTTAGCATCAGAACTGCTCATCTGAGGGACAAAAATTAGTTTATATGAATTTTTACAGCTGTTTGCCCTGCAGAAAGAGAGGGAGCTATCCCCTATGTGCATCATCAGTAGAACTGCTGAGTTCCAGTAAGTTACTATTGTGAAGTTCATGGGGTTGCCCAGGTCTGCCTGAGTCTTTCAGTATAACTCAGAGTGAGGAGGGGCACTTTGGATCCATTCACTGAGGAAACATCTTATGGCACTGGGGTGTTTTTCATAAAAGTTTGGATCCTGGTTCCCCTGAAGCCGGCCAGCTCTGCAGCAGGCTGAACTTTGTGGGAAAAAACTACTTTATTAGAAAGGAAAGTTAACTTATTATAATGAGCGTAGGCCCTAGTTTGCATTTTATGATTTTGTTTTTTATTGTAACCATTTGTTTCCATCACTATCTTTTTTGTGTAGTTGAATGTCTTAAATAAACCTTCTTTTGTTTTATTATAAATGTAGTTTACAGGAGAGGTGGTTTAAGTAAAACTGGTAAATTGGGGTACACTGCTCCTTTGGGGATAGAGGATCTGGGATTTCTGAGTAGCCAGTGTCAGGGGCTGGACATCCCAGGAGAAAAATTCAAGGGGACTCGGGGACTGGGGTGCACCTATTGTTAACCTGACAGGCAAAGTCAGAGCTGGCATTGCCCAGTGAAGAGTGCTTGGGTGGCTGAAAGGCTGGTGGTGTCAGGAGCTAACACCCAGCTATCACAGGCAACTTGGGCAAGGCCATCATTCCCTGGTGGTAACAAGGTGACTCTCTGTCCTGGGTACCCTGAGAACACACACACACGCACACACGCACACACACACACACACTGTGGTCCATAGATCAGTATTTAAATTTAGTACTCAAAACCCCCGTCAGTCCAAAATGGAGTGCCCAGTGGTGCCATTTGGAGTTTTACACAAAGATCAAGGATAAAAATTGGCCTTTACATATTAACTAAGCATATTATTAATTATTAGTATTACTATTATTATTCTTTCATTTTCTCAATGCCTAATTGTCACATTCAGAATCACTTATTAGTAAATTATACTCCCCTTTAGGACCATGGCAATTTCTGCCTATCACTTCTCTTCCTTTTCCATCCTCCTTTCTCTGTTCTCTCTCTTTCTTTTCTGTCTCCTCCTATCTTATGTATTTCCCTACCTTGAGCAACTCTCAATTTCCACTCTTGTGGGCTTCATTCTTATCTACTGTCTCATTTCAGCTAAAATGAAAATATTAATTCTCATATTTAGAATGTCATCAATAGGCTCATGGTTAATGTCCTTAATGATGTGGTGGAATTGAAAACTCACAGTGACCACTTTAGGCTCTCTGCAAACTCCATAAAACGCTGCATCAATTGATACTTGGTGGTTCAGATTTTCAAGTGTTTCTTTGCAAAACTTGGGACTGGAAACCTAATTTTAAAAATAAAAAAAGTTTAGACTCTGCAGAATCTGAATATGCCACAAGGGTCACAAAAATACATCCAGTGCCAGTGGGCCAGTTCCAATCCAAAGGCCAGGGGCTTGACATGCCTGAACTACAGTATGCATCTTCCTCAACTAAACAACAGGAAAATGTGTCACTGTTACTCAAACAATGTATGGCTCTCTCCTCCCTCTCTGCGTGTAATTGGTCTCTATGAGTTAATGGGACCTTTTCCCAGTGAAAGAGCCTTTATTACACAATGAATATTCTTAAATATGTACATGTATTTATTAACAATCAACCGTTAATCAACAGAATACACATGCCAATAGTCTAGTGCTCACCATTCCCAGTAAAACAGATGGACTTCTCCCAATGGTGAGTCAGGGTTGTATCATCTGAGGCTCCAGCTTCTGCACAATTTGGTTGTGCAGGGGTTAAAAAGTCCTAGCAGCGTTGGTCTTGAGCTGTATCCCAGAGTTAAGTTCCAACGAGACTGTCTTTTGCCCCTCATTATGTAATTAAAATGAGGATTCCTCTTCTCTATGCCTTAACTAATTATTTTACTTACAATATTATTTTAACCAATCATAACCCCTAATAGGCTAAAACGATTTATCTGGCAACAGCAAAACCTTACAATATCTACTTATCAGCAAAAGCTACTTTTAACAAAACTCACACAGATGCCCAATAAGAAACTTGCAGAAACTCAAGGTTAGCTTGTCCATACTCCCCTCCATTCCCATGAATCTGTGATTTTACTGTATCTATCCCTGTTACTAACACTGCAGATGCAGCTGGTATTTTATTCTATCTGTCTAGGCCAAGGCCGAATTTTTTTACTCTGTGGTTTTCGTTTCCAAATTATGGTGGCTGAGCGTACAAGATGGCTGCGGGTTATGCTAAATCCATACACAAGATGGCTGTGAGTCATGTCAAATCCATGCCTCTTGTTACATCACATCACATGAGATGTACTCCATTTCATTCACACATCCTCCTGGTGACACTAGGCAGCAGAAACTATGTACTAAAATGAGTGTACAGGGAATCTTCTGATAGCTGCATTGGTACAAGTGAATTTCTTTCTAGCAAGGAGGGGATTGTAGAGGAGAACAACAATGAATACCAATGCCTAATCTGTCTTTTCTGTAACAAAATAGCAGAGTCTTAAAAGGGGCCATTTTTAGACTCTGGTCTCTGATCTTCCACCCTTGTCTTTTTTTGGCTTAAAGTGAAGGGGAATGAAGAAATCCACTTATTCAAATTCTGATGGTGTGGTCTTCCCAAGAAAACTGTACTGAATCAATTGAGGTATGAACTACCCTTTGTATGTCCAATATTCACTGTCTAGCCAGAAGGCATAGTGTATGCATGTGGGTTTTGACTCCATAAAGTCTATTTCCATTTATTCAGTTCTGATTTTCCATGTATTTTCAGATTACTCTGTCTAGATTGTGGTTATATTTTGATGCCTTTAATATGTGTAAATTGCTCTTTTCTCTCTTGTCATTCTGAACAATAAGATTCTACTGGAAAAAAACATTTTGAGATTTTCAAAGCAGTTTAGGGAATTTAAAGACACACAAATTTGAATGGAAGATGTGTATCTAAATCCTCCTAGACCAGTGTGAAAATCTCAGGTGTTATTTTTCTGTACTGACAGAGACATGGGTTAAGATGTAATCAGCAAGACCATTATATTATCTTTGCTACACAGGACTAATTTTCTAAAAGTGCAGTTTTACTTTGAAAGTTGAGTATAAAAAGACAACTTCTTACTCAGTGCCCTTGCTTCCTGTGGATATTTAGAGCCATGTCCACTGGCCTAAGGAACAAATATAAGTTGTTGTTTTTTAGTCCTGTTCAAACTTCAGAAACAGACCATCTCCGGGAAAGGGACCTGGATTTTATCCCTTTGTGTGCATGAACAGAATTGTTCTTCAGAGCAGACATGCACTTTAAAGTATCATTTACCCACAACTTCCTCTTCTTAATATCTGTTTGGATATAAATAACTTCATAATTTCACTTTTCCAGTGACTGCCAGTAAAGCTATTGTGTGATCTTCAGAAAAGAAAAAAACAAAACAAACAAACCCCACTCACTACCTTATGTTGGTGGTATACTGATAACTCCCAGTATTGGTCCCACTCTGTTAATTGCATCACCTGTGCTCAGAAAGAGAATTGGCCTATATCTCTGAAAGGTCTCTCAATGGAGACTCTTTCTTCCCAAGTGGCTATCACTAGCCGTGTTGCTAATAGGAAGAGAGAGAAGCAAAGATGCTTGGCTACAAGCAGAAGAGGTAACTGCTAAAGAGGGAACTAACTTCTTCTCCTATGCATAGTTTACTTTTTATTCTCCAAACTGACATTTTGGTGATAATGCAACTCCTCACTGAAGCTACTTTGTTAGGTGCTCAGATACCACAGGGATAGGTGAGGTATAAGAACTGGGATAGTGTCCTGAATAATATCTCTTAATCTGTATTGTCTCATCTGTAACTTGCTGAATATTTTAAGCCTCACTTCTTTAGGGAAACCATAATGTCTGCTGGAGTGAGATTCTCAAGGAGAAAATTACTGTCAGATGCTTTCACAGAGAATGTTAACTCTCTTCTTGCTGGAAAGAAGAAATATTGATGCGAGTGGTCATGTAAATGTGAGTCAAGAGCTAAGAGAGGTAGAGCTCTCAGCTCTCTGAAGATGACTATCATAGAGCCAGTGGCTCTTCAGAGAGAATGAGGGCTCAACTGGCCCATGACAACCATGTAACTGTAAGGGGACTGTTGTCCCCTTACTAAAACTCAGTGGGGATGTTTTGGTTGGCTGCTCCCAGGACCAAAAGAAAGGGGAAGGGTCGATGGGAAATCAGGACCCTGAGACTGACAGTCCCCAGGAACAATGGGGAGAGGCCAATGCTCCAGGTCAGCCTGATTGACAGGGCGGGCAGGCTAATCAGGGAGTCAGGAGGCCAGCGGGGTCCGTGTGAGCTGGAATTGCCTGGGTCAGACAGAGTGGGGCTGAGCTAAGGAGAAAGCAGGGGCCCAAGCTGAGCTGGGGAGCAGAGCTGTGTCATATCCAGAGGGGCCAGAAAAGCAGCCCAGGAAGCAGGTCAGTGTTGGGAACAGAGTCACAGAAGCAGCCCACAGAGCAGACCTGTGCTGGGAGCAGAGCTGTAGCAACCTGAGCCAGAGGGGCCAGAGAAGCAGCTCAGGGAGTTGAAGGCAGAGCAGCAGCAGCAGCTATGCTGAGGCAGAGTGGAGCTGGAGCTGAGGCAGAGTGGTGGAGCTAGAACTGGAGCTGGGGCTGGAGCAGTCCAGAGCCGAGTGTGGTAAACAGCTGGGGATAGGGTGACCAGACAGTAAGTGTGAAAAATTGGGACGGAGTGGGGGGTTAATAGGAGCCTATATAAGAAAAAGACCCAAAAATCGGGACTGTCCCTATAAAATCGGGACATCTGGTCACCCTAGCTGGGGAGAGCAACGGAGACCCTGGGCAGCGGGCCCAGCACAGGGAGACGCTCCCAGCCAAGAGGCCCTGCAGGCCAGACTTGGAGGGGGATCGTAACCCCAACGGGACAGGAGCGATGCTGGGAGGAAGGGTCCTGCCACCTAGAGCCTGAGAGCGTGTGGCCACCGCCAGAGCAAGTGTCCTTCCCGCAGCATCCCTGCAGCACAGCCAGGGCCTGAGAAGGGGCCTGGGACGTGTGAGGAACAGACTGTGAACTTCCCTTACAGTCTAGAGACGCTGGTTGTGATGTCCCTGTGCCACAGAGCGGGGTGACGTGTTTTCCTTTAACCTTTCCCACTTTTTCCTTATTTTTTAAAATTGATTGCTTTTTAATAAATTGCATTTGTTTTGAACTGTATGAAATGATCAGTGGGTCAGGGAAGCATCCAGTGCAAACCTGGAGTGGGGACACCCTAACCCCTGCCCTAAATGACCACAACAAGATTGGGGGTCGAGCCCCCCAGGAATCCTGGGCCCAGCCTTGTTGGGGTTACGAGGACTCTGCCACACAGGAGAGTGGAAGGGGAGACCTTGAGGTCAGGCTCTGGGTAAACAAAGTGGGAGCGAGGACTCAAATCCTTTTGCTAGCCCACTTCACCAGGGTAGTGTATAGGCCAGGAAAGTTCCCCACAATAGCGGGACCATTCCCTGCTTACATAACTATATCTGGGAGCAGGTAGGTGCTCCTGGTGGTTGCTCATTAGCCAATTTGCAAGGGAGCAGCTGAGCTCAATAAGGAGACTGCCTGAGCAGTATATAAAAGAACCTATGCAGATCAGGAGGAGAAAAAAAAGGAGGAGAGTTCTTGCTGTGGGGAAGGCCTGGTACTACAGGCTAGAGGGGAAACCCACAGAAAGCAGAGCAGGCTGCTGTTGGGGAGAAGCCCTGAGTTAGAGGTGACAAAGAGCCCTGAAGGGATGATTGTCAGAGCCTTTGTAAAGGGAGATAGGAGGGGGCATCTGGTTGTTAGGTCTGGGAAGAGAGTTGGTAGGTGCCTTTGAAGAGACCTGCAGTTTGAAGCTGGCGCCTGAGGAGGAAGCAGAAAAATCTGAAATCCTCTGGGTAGGAGTGGGTTCCTGGTGAGGGCACGTGTAATAAAAGGCCTAGCTTCTGGGAGAGCAGATGAACAAGAAATTGATCTCCCTGTCCATGCTGGGGTTAAGCAGCTGATGCTCAGAAAGCAAGAGAATGAGAACAGTTTCTAGCAAGAGATGAACCAGTCTGATGAGATGGACTAGAGACTGAAACTGTTTCTTTGTATTAGTTTCTGTTATTAATGAATAAAATCCTCTGGAGGGGCTCTTAAAAGTAAAAGTTTCACTCAGGATTGAGTTATAACAGCAAAGGGAAACTGGGACGTGGCCTGGGCATGTGACAGCACCACATAGGGGATGACAGTTATAGTGTGAGCATAAAAGATGGAATAACTTTAAAGAAAGGCACCATCACACCCTCCTTGTATTCTGTTAAGATCTAAAATAGATATAAACAAGGAGCCTTTGTGGTCTGGTGGACAGTGTCGATGAATACTGATGTGAAGGCTGGGACTGTGTTCCTGGCTTTGCCACTGACTCACGGTGAGACTCTGACTAAGTCTCTTCAGCTCTGAAACGTGGCTAATGAGACCTACCTTTGTTAAGAGCTCTGAGATACCTAGATAAAAGGTGACATATAATGTAATGTTTGCTTAACTTTATACAGACACATAATTGCACCTTTCAAATTACATGGACTTAAAATACAGGGAGAAGGAAAGAAGCCTCTAGCCTAGACGGTGTCACTTTAATTCTTCAAGCTGCAAGTCCCTTTTCTGTGAGTACTCAGACTAGCACAGTGCCAATTTCCTGTGTGGGTTTTGCAGAAACGCTGCAATGAATAATGCTTCCATTCTCAGCATGAGCCTTACAGGACAGTCAGGGTGTCCCTGCCCCTGGAGATGAATATCCCAGGAAAGAACAGCCAAGTTTTGGATATGGAAGATGAGGAAGGATATATAATTTTAAATTTGCAGTCCTGATCTCTAGTCTCAGCCCATGGACTTCAGGCAACAAAGGAAATAAGTAATATTTGCATACCACCATGTATACGTATATTGCTAACCTCTATAATTTTCTCTGTTTCCAAAGCTGCTTATTTAATTTTACAATGTTGATTATGATCATTTTTGGGTCTTTGATGCAATATTTAGCCTGATTCTGACTTGTTTCCATTTAACATGACGTGTGGGGTTCCCAAATCTGGAAAGTAGAAGCCAGCCCTGAACAGGATTTTATTATTTTGGTCAACTTTATTTCTTAAGATCACGTGAGAAAAGGAAGGATAATACAATTTAATAATGCAGGGCTTGAAAAATGCATTTACTCACTTACCCATAGTGAATTCTAGTGTTTCTATTCCTTGTTCTTGAAGTAAAGTGATCATCAAGGGGTTAACTAGGTTACTCAGTATTATGGATTGGAGCCATATTCCACCTCTCCCTTATTTTCTGTTTAGTTAATGTGTATCCCTATCTCACTGTTCTGTAGGTGAATAAAGCACCATGTTCCCAGACTGTGGTACTGTAAGTAAAGTGGTTCTTGTCTAATCAGTGGTTCCTTTACAAAACACATGGTACAGGCAAGTGAGGGGTGGGTGGTTCTCTCTCTTCTCTTACCAGATTTTATCTCCAGGATTATTGGATTGCCAAACTAAAATGGGCCAGCGTTTCATCAAATCTGATACGGTAACCCCTCACTTAACGTTGTAGTTATGTTCCTGAAAAATGCGACTTTAAGTGAAACGATGGTAAGTGAATCCATTTTCCCCATAAGAACCAATATAAATGGGGGGGGGGTTAGTTTCCAGGGAATTTTTTTTTTGCCATACAGTACAGTACTATAGTTGAGAGGTGCCTCCACCTTACCCCACACAGGCACAGCCCACTGGCACTGGAGACAATGAGGCAGGCAAGGAGGCTGAAGGTGCTGTAGGCTAGGAGAAGCATGTTGCGCAGCAGCAGCTTCCCCTACTCTGCAAGTACCGGGGCGGGGGACGGGGGGCTCAACCCTCGGCCCGCCCATGCCACCCCTTCCCCCAAGCCCCCACCCTTAACCTGCCCCTTCTTCCTCCCCCCCTTTTACTTTGCACGCCGCATCCTCGCTCCCCCCCCTTGCAGCTGTGACGTTGTGCAGTCTATATGATTTTATAAAAACATAAGTGAGTTTAATGTAACTGAAATATGCTTCATGCAAAAGGTATCATNCGGGGCATAGGGGAGCTGATGGGGGGGCTTCCAGCTGTGGACAAAGCAGGCAGCCAAATGACGTTATAGCGAAGCATTGCACAACTTTAAATGGAGCATGTTCTGTAATTGAGCAGGGACATAAGATCGAAACAACGTTAAGCGAGAGGATGTTAAGTGGGGAGTTACTGTATTCTGTCTGAGAGTATTTGTTAGAATAAGGTATAACCCACTATAAAATCTTCTGTGCACCACAATAATTGGTGCACTGTAGATGGTTGCATAGATAATGGACCTCATTATGCAATAATTCTATCTTGGAAGTATGGAGACTGATTTAGTCCTCACCCAGTTTGCTTAAAACCTGGAACATGAGGACCTAGAGAGCCTTATAAATTTGTATTGTAGATAGTGTCATTGCAGATGCTTTTATTGTAAATATTGATAATATCTATTAATATTATTCCCAGATACTATAGTGATGGGTGAAGTATAAAAACCTCAGTGGAGAAATAGGTATTTCTCCCAAATAGCTCAAATGCTCAAAATATTTAGTCATTAAAAACTCTAGTCAGTAAGGAAAAAAGCAGCTTAAAGATGAATTGGTGACTGCAAGTGAGAGAGGGTAGACCCCTCTGCACTGAGAGAAAAGTGGGGTGCACTTCTCTTCAATACTGGATCCACTAGTTTCCCCTAGGACTCCCTGCTCCAGCTTCACGTGGTATCCATTAGCCCTGATTTTGCCCACACTGTGCCTGGTGTTGCGCATAGGGCTGGTAGCCCTGGTGGTCTTGTGTAAGTACTGAGGCTTACTGTATTAGTTTTGTTAGTGCATTCCAGCACTGGTGAAAGATACTAGTTTGGCAGGCCCTGGAGACTGATGCCCTCTGTATACCCACAGAAACAATACCAAAAAGTATAGTGGCAGTTCAGGTTTCCAACACATATTGCTCCCCACCAAGGTGCTTCAGCAGAGATCATATAGGATCACTAACATCTCTACTTAAAACCCACCAGCCCATTCCACAGTAGCCATCAATGGTAACATTTCTTCAATTATTAGCAACCTCTGCTGTATTCAGACTGGTGACTTAGAGGTGAAAGGCTCTGTATCCCATTTCTCATCTCCTTCATATTTATAGTTAGATATATTTAAAAAAAATCCCATTAACTATGTTGTTTTGCTAATACTACCACTCTCTGACTTTGATAATTGTACATTTGTCTGTTAAAACCTGCCCTTGAAGATCACGTTTTCCTGCATTTTAACTTTTATTCAAAGAGGCATATCACAGCATCAGAACATAATGTTGCAGAATGATAGTTAGAAGCATTACAACTACAACTGGTCGGAATTTTTTTTTTCCCCGTCATGGACCAAATTGTTAGCTACAAACTGAAAACAAAAATATTTTTATTTGGAAATGCCACACCGTCTCTCATGGGAATTGCAGTTTGGATGCATCATGTTCCCATTCTCCTTTATGTGATGGGCTGTCTGTTCAGACTACATCTACTGTTACATGCCAGGGTTTTTTCTCTTGAGGAGGAGAGGTGATGCATCAGATAAGATAACCTATAATTCTCCTGAGGCAATATGGCAGCATATCCATATCAAAATATGTTGGGGGGGGGGGGGGTTCCAGCCAAAACCAGAAGACTTTAGCTTTTTGGGAGTTCAGTTTATCAATGCTCTTACTGG
>QXTE01000857.1:3724-72844 GCA_003942145.1 Platysternon megacephalum
CTGGCCCATGATGCTGAACACACCCAGGCTTTTCTTTTAAAAGGCCTCTAATTCTGGGCTAGGGACAATTTTCAGTTGTGCCAAGTCAGCTAAAAATACAGGCTATTGACTGTCCACATGAAGAGACCATTGGGGAAATCTGCATTGGGTGCAGAGCTGGACGGGGCTGCTGGTGGGGTATGCACTGGCAAAGACGCATGTCCACTGTGACCTGTGCTTGTAGCATTCAGGGATGTGACCCAGCCAGTCTGTTCCTGACACCCTTCGCTATGTCCATCTAGCCACCATAACCAGGGCATTGGCGTTGTTGCACACTGAAGCACAGCTTAATCCCATTTCACAATCACCACAGCCAGATACCTTCTTCTGTCTCCACACTTTGGTGTGAGGGGCCTCACCTCTCCAGAATCATAGAATCATAGAAGATTAGGGTTGGAAGTGACCTCAGCAGGTCATCTAGTCCAACCCCCTGTTCAAAGCAGGACCAACACCAACTAAATCATCCCAGCCAGGGCTTTGTCAAGCCAGGACTTAAAAACCTCTAAGGGTGGAGAATCCACCATCTCCCTAGGTAACCCATCCAGTGCTTCAGCACCCTCCTAGTGAAATAGAGTTTTCTAATATCCAACCTAGACCTCCCCCATTGCAACTCGAGACCATTGCTCCTTGTTCTGTCATCTGCCAACACTGAGAACAACCAAGCTCCATCCTCTTTGGAAGCCCCCTTCACCTAGTTGAAGGCTGCTATCAAATCCCTGATCATTCTTCTCTTCTGCAGACCAAATAATCCCCGTTCCCAAAGCATGTCATCATAAGTCAGGTGCCCCAGTTCCCTTATCATTTTTGTTTCCCTCCGCCGGACTCTCTCCAATATGTCCACATCCCTTCTGTAGTGGGGGTCCCACAATACTGCACATGTTGCCTCACCAGTGTGGAATGGAGGGGAATAATCACTTCCCTTGATCTGCTGGCAACTCTCCTACTAATGCAGCCCAATATGCCATTGGCCTTCTTGGCAACAAGGGCACATTGCTGACTCATATCCAGCTTCTCATCTACCGTAATCCCCAGGTCCTTTTCTGCAGAACTGCTGCTTAGCCAGTCGGTCCCCAGCCTGTAGCGGTGCATGGGATTCTTCCGTACTAAGTGCAGGACTCTACATTTGTCCTTGTTGAACCTCATCAGATTTCTTTTGGCAATCCTCCAATTTGTCTAGGTCACTCTGGACCCTATCTCTACCGTCCAATGTATCTACCTTTCCCTCAGATTAGTGTCATCTGTAAATTTGCTGAGGGTGAAGTCCATTCCTTCATCCAGATCATTAATAAAGATGTTGAACAAAACCAGCCCGAGGACTGACCCCTGAGGCACTTCACTTGATACCCACTGCCAACTAGACATCGAGCCATTGATCACTACCTTTGAGCCTGACAAACTAGTCAGATTTCTATCCACCTCATAGTCCATTCATCCAATCCATACTTTTTTAACTTGCTGGCAAGAATGCTGTGGGAGACCATATCAAAAGCTTTGCTAAAGTCAAGATATATCACATCCACTGCTTTCTCCATATCCACAGAGCCAGTTCTCTCATCACAGAAGGCAACCAGGTTAGTTAGGCATGACGTGCCCCTCGTGAGTCCATGTTGACTTTTCCTGATCACCTTTCACTCTTCCAAGTACTTCAAAATGGTTTCCTTGAGGAACTGCTCCATGACTTTTCAGGGACTGAGGTGAGGTGGACCGGTCTGTAGTTCCCTGGGTTCTTCTTCTTCCCTTTTTAAAAGATGGGCACTATATTTGCCTTTTTCCAATCTTCCAGGACCTCTCCCGATCGCCACCGGTTTTGAAAGATAATGGCCAATGGCTCTGCAATCACATCAGCCTACTCCCTCATCACCCCTGGATGTATTCGTTCTGGACCCATGGACTTGTCCATGTCCAGCTTTTATAAATAGTCCTCACCATATTGTGTTGCCAAGGACAGCAGTGTGGGATATGACCTTGTCTGTGGAGACGGAGGCAAAAAAAGCATTGAGTACATCAGCTTTTTCCACATCTTATGTCACGAGGTTGCCTCCCCTATTCGTTAAGGCTCTCAAATGTTCCCTGACCTTTTTCTTGTTGCTAACATACCTGTAGAAACCCTTCTTGTTACCCTTCACATCCCTTGCTAGCTGCAACTCTAGTTGTCTTGTAGCCTTCCTGATTACACCCCTGGATGCTCAAGCAATATTTTTATACGCCTCTCTAGTCATCTGTCCAAGTTTCCACTTCTTGTAAGCTTCCTTTTTGTGTTTAAGCTCACTGAAGATTTCACTGTTAAGCCAAGCTGGTTGCCTGCCATATTTGCTATTCTCCACAGCTCTAAGCCACTACAGATGGTGGGTGGTGGGGGGTGGAACCCTGGTACTCTTAACCTTAATTATCATTAGTCTAGAATATCCTAACTCAAATCATCTCAAATAAGTAATTAAAAATAAATGGTAGGAGGCACAAATATCCTTGCTCAGCAGAGCACTAAAATGTATAATTCAAACATCAAAAACTTCCTTTATGTCATACCAGCCATTGGGCTGAAGTCACCAGGTGCACTGTGTGCGCTTCTTTGGAAAAAGATCTCTCTAATGGGTCAGAGTAACCCAATGGTAATGAATTCCTTCAGGTTTATGAAACAAGCCACAGGGTGAGTTATTTCTCTAACATGGCCTTCTTTATACATGAGAATAATAATGGCCCAAAGGAATTACAAGTGTGTACATTTCAAGCTTGTTCATGTGCAGTATAGGAAGAAAAATCTCAATATAGAATTAAAATGTATAAATTTTTGGTACAAGAGAGTTTAATTCTGCTCAAGTGTAAATACCCACCACTGAGCCAACACCTTCAAATAAACGAGTTAAAGTGCATGGAAAGTCTCTAGATGGTTAATCGTTGTTCACACTTAGAGGAGAAGATGTTTCACCCCAAAGTTCCCCCCAAAAATATCAAAACAAAATAAAAAATATCCATAATGAGCCTCTCCAAGAGTTACTCTCAGGTTAGTGATGTCTTTGGAAGCCATGAATGGGAAGTATCCAGTAGGGTTCAGGAGATACAGGTTAGTGTTTGGCGTGAGTAGTCCCAACTGTTGGGGTTCATTTCTGACTCTGCCAATCACACCCCGTCTTACTGTCACCTGAATGTGCCTCACTTTCCCCCCATGCCAAGCAGCTATAATTGTAACATGAAGGGATTCTAAGGATTTCAAAGCACTTCACAAAACACACATCATGTTTTATATGACCAAAGAGGTCTATTATTATAATAGTAGTAACATTTTACTAGGATTTGATGTTCCAATATTGAAGATTGGCTTCATTTTAAAAATGCATGTCAAGGTCTCAGATGTCACTTCAGTGCTCAGTTCATGAGTCCTAGCCTCTGAAATTGGGGCTCTGATTTTCATTCAATGAACCTTTGCATTTCCCGTTTATATATATTTAAAGTTGATGGGTAGATGCTGAACCAGTGTAAAGGAGGACAGTTCCATCAACTTGAGTTAGAGAAAATCTTTCTGCACCTCCACCCACACCTGCTCATATCTAATATTGAGGTAAATCAATGGGAACCATCAGCCATTGCATCCCCATCCATGAGCAGCCAAGAGAACTGGGTCTAGTAGAGACTTCAGCTAATAAAGAAAAGGTAGAAGCACAAGACAGACAGAGTTAATGGCCAGATTGCTGTGGGATTTATTGCAAGTCTGATCAACCTAGGGCATTCTGCAAGCCCCTTCTCCGATAATTTTTTTTAGCCAGAATTAGGATGATTTTAAAGTGCAAAATTTACCCTCACCAGAATTTTTGTTAACCTGAACAACATAAAACGCCTTCCCTCAATTGTAGGGCAGAGAATATCACTGAGGTCTATGGAACTGGGCTGATGTACACTAGCTGAGGATCCTTTACAGAGCAATGTTTGTTAATGAAAGGAAAATGAAAAGCTTTTTTGAATGAAAAACTGAACAGCCCGAAATTCAGATGCTAGGAATCATGAACAGTTGACTGGAACCTTAACATGTAATTGTAAAGTTCGTCTCATCCAGCGTTCCTCAAATGTGGCCACTAATGGAGGTTTTTGCAGCCCCGATAAGCTCCAAGGCATGGACAGGGATTGGGGGCAGGGAATGCAGCAGTTCCTCCCTTCAGTTTCCAGCTGTTGTTGCTTCTTAAGGGCTTTCCCTTCGCCCTTTCCCTGGTTCCTGCCATGCAGAAGACCAGAAGTCTGAAGTGCAGGCAATGTGACGATGTTTATTGGGCATATCCATAGCTCTGTGCGTCGGAAGAGACTTTTTCCCCAGGGTCCCAATTCACCCCTCCTTAGTAGGCATACCTGTAGTGCATGCCCGTGGTCTCACCTCTTACAATTTATGGTAAGTGTTGGGTCTGGGGGCTTTGCTACCACCTTTTTTGATATCCCATGGGAGGGGTAAGGAGTGAGGTTGTGGTTCGGTCAGGGACAGGCAAATCTTTGGCCTTTTAGTATTTCCTATCCCCATCCCTCTCTAGACTGGCTGCTTGGCATTATCTCAGGAGTGGAGTTTGAGGCAAGACTGTCCTTCAAGTGTTCTTCAAGTGTACACTCGAATATTACACTCCCACATACCCAGCAACACGTTAGCTCCATCTCTTCCCCCACACACCGCTCCAATCCCTTTTATATATATTTTAAAGTTGAAGGGTAGATGCTGAATCAGTGAATAAGCAGACAGTTCTGTCAACTTCAGGTTGAAGGAAGGCACTTTACAGAACTTGGATTAGAGAAAACCTTGTTTGGAGTGTAGCTTTCTGTGCATACTCTGCAGCTCCACCCACAGATCCTCATATCTAATATATAGTGAAATCAGTGGGAAACATCAGCTATTGTATCCCCATCCATGAGCAGCCGAGAGAACTGCGTCTTGTGAGCTTTCTCGATTGAAAAACCAAAAAGCCCCAAATTCGGAGGCTAGGAATCATGAAGTGATAACTGGAACGACATCAAAACCTTAACATCCATTTGTAAAGTTCATCTAATCCAGCATTTCTCAAATGCGGCCACCAACAGAGTGTTTTGCAGCCCCGAAAGCCTCCGAATCATGGGCAGCTCTTTGAGGCAGGGAAAGCAGCAGACCCTCCCTGCAGTGCCAAGTTGTTGTTGCTTGTTAAGAGCTTTCCCTTCGCTCTTACCTTGGTTCCTGTCATGCAGACAGAGAGCAGAAGACGAGAAGTCTCCAGGAAATGTGATGTCGTGATGTTATTGAGATGAACTGTGACCATATAGATCATTGTTGCAACCAAGGTCCTATGGTTGCACCAAATCTTGTACAAAGGAGGTCAAATAAGCTGCCTATGAAAAGGTTATAATTTGCTGGTTCCGATTATGCTGTCTGTATGCATGTATCATTTTTGTATTTAAAGTTATAAGTATTGCCTCTATACCTGGATTTCAACTGTTGGCTCTTGGGATAAGACCTATGAAGTAATCAGCCAGATACACCATGTAAGATATCTGCAAGAATGTTATAATGTTATAATTGTCCAGATATGATAATCTTGTTTGTATGTTTGTCTCGCCTTTGTATTATGAATTATAGATATGTATGTATGTCTGTATTTCAAACTTGTGCTATGTTTCTGGGTGACACTTTGGCATCAGCACTGCCTAGCCTGCTTGATGGCCATGTGCTGGGCAGCTTGTGTTTGAAACAAAGGAAGCACAGGCCGCATGGCAAAAGACTATAAAAGGCAGCTGCATCTTCTCCATTTTGTCTTCAATCTTGCTTCTTACCTCTGGAGGAACTTGGCTACAAACTGAAGCTCTGAACAATGGACTGAATGACCCATCTAAGCTGTGGATTGACTCCAGAGACTTGACATACGCCAGCAGTTTATTCCATCACCTCTACAAGCCTTAATCAAGAACTTTGCCATTACTGTATGGAATTGATTCCTTCAACCAATTTTAACTCTCATCTATATTTCTTTCCTTTTATGAATAAACCTTTAGATTTTAGATTCCAAAGGATTGGCAACAGCATGATTTGTGGGTAAGATCTAACTGGTATATAGACCTGGGTCTGGGGCTTGGTCCTTTGGGATTGGGAGAACCTTTTACCTTTTACTGGGGTATTGGTTTTCATAACCATTCATCGCCATTAGGAGTGGCTCTGGTGGTGATACTGGGAAACTGGAGTGTCTGAGGGAATTGCTTATATGACTTGTGGTTAGCCAGTGGGGTAAAACCGAAGTCGTCTCTGTTTGGCTGGTTTGGCGTGCCTTAATAGTGAAGGACCCCCAGCCTTGGGCTGTGACTGCCCTGCTCTAAGCAATTTGTCCTGAATTGATACTCGCAGTAGTGTCCCGCCAAAAGCCACTTTGTTACAGATGTTTACTGGGATTAATTCAAGCAAGCATATCCATAGCTCTGTGCATCAGAAGAGCCTTTTTCCCCAGGGTCCCAGTTCCACACTCCTTAGTAGGCATCATTATGCGTGCAGTGCATGCCCATAGTCCCACCTCTTACAATGTATGCAAGTGTTGGGTCTGGGGTCTTTGCTACCAACTTTTTTCTATCCCATGGCAGGGGTAAGGAGTGAGGTTGTGCTTCGGTCAGGGACAGGCATTTCTTTGGACTTTTAGTGTTTCCTATCCCCATCCCCCTCCAGACAGGCTGCTTGACCTTATCTCAGGAGAGGAATTTGAGGCAAGACTGTCCTTCAAGTGTACACTCGTATATTACACTCCCACAATACCCAGCAACATTTTACATCTATGTCAGGGTTCCCTCCCCACTTTGAACTCGGGGTACAGATGTGGGGACCCACATGAAAGAACCCGCTAAGCTTATTTCTACAAGCTTAGGTTAAAAACTTCCCCAAGGCACAAATTCTTCATTGCCCTTGGATGGTATGCTGCCACCACCAAGTGAGTTAGACAAAGATTGAAGGAAAAGTACAACTTGGAATTTCTGTTCCCCCAAATTCCCCCAAACCCCTTCACCCCATTTCCTGGGGAGGCTTGAGAGTAACCAAGCTGAGCACAGACCAGACTCTTGGGGTTTTAGGACACTAAAAATCCAATCAGATTCTTAAAAACAGAACTTTATTATAGAGAAAAAGTAAAAGAAGCACCTCTGTAAAATCAGGATGGAAAGTAATTTACAGGGTAATCAGATTCAAAACACAGATGATCTCCCCTCTAGGCAAAACTTTAAAGTTACAAAACCAGGGATAAACCTCCCTCTCAGCACAGGGAAAATTCACAACCTAAAACAAAAAATAATTAAACACATTTTCTTCTTATTACTTACAAATTGTAATCTTAGATGCTTAGTTCAGGTATGACTTTAGGAGATGTATTTTTCCTGCCCTGATTCCTCACTGACCCGGAGAGAACAAAGGAACAAAGCAAAAACCTTCCCCCACAGATTTGAAAGCATCTTCTCCCCTTATTGGTCCTTTTGGTCAGGTGCCAACCAGGTTATCTGAGCTTTTTAACCCTTTACAGGTAAAGGAGGGATTTTATGCTACCCTTAGCTGTATGTTCATGACACTCTATCTCTTATCTCTTTCCTTCCCGCACCTCCCCCGCCATCTGCTTGTGGGCAGATGTAACACACAGTGTCTTTGTTCTTTGTTGACACATATTGGTAAAAATATCAAAAATTCAAATGAGCAAACAAGACCCAAAATTCTATCTCAGGCAAATAAACTGGCCTGAATACAACATTATCATCACTAACAAACTAACACTCATGAGTAGCTGTTACCAAGGGCCGTGAGATGTGCCACCTTGGTGTTTGCACTGGCGCCTCCAGCATCGATCAGCACCATGCACCATGCAGCCTCCTCAGGGGCTCTGGGCAGTGTCTCTGGATACATGTGGGGCCAGTGTGCGTGGCACCGGAGGCAGCTCTTGTAAGTGGAGACGGCTGTGGCATTTGGTCATTGGGTGTTCTCCTGGTCATCTGCCCTGCTCGCACCTGCCTGGGGAACGGGCAGCCTGGGACTCTGCAGGTGTTTGTTCCTGGGACGGTCTCTCGCTGCAGAGCTGGGGGAGGCAGGGCCAGAGAGATGTTTTGTCAGAGCAGCCATCAGCAAGAGTTAGTGGCTGCATTCTGCGATGACTAAAATTTTGTTGTGAGAACCCCTGTCTAAACATACCTCTGCCTATAATATATGAATATACTTATACCAGCCAGAGGTTTGTTTAGAGTATTACTTTAAGCTGCCTTGCTGGTCATGGGCTCACACCTGTATTGTGAAAGAGACAAGCTTGACTGGTTAAGTCAGACTCTTGTTAAAGAGAGGGGAAGAGGAGAAAGGTAAAGACAAATGCACCGTACTTCACTTAGGGAAAAAATCCAATGCACGTGAGATGCTGTCTGGAGAGACTCATGACTATGAGTGCTGTCCTCAGGGCAGACTGTCAAAAAGCAGGGCGGAAACCCTAGCTGGTGGTATGTTCTATAATTGGATTTCACCAACCCAGTACCAAGTGTGAACTCCCAAAATACTACAATAGTTTTATAATGGAGTCACAGTCTGCCCTTAGACACTCCAGTCTATCTTGTCTACCAGGCAAGCTGAACTGTGTGATAAATGGTGGTGACTTCCAGCAAAAAATTACAAAATAGTAACATTACACCCAGACCCACACTCACCGAGATCGATTTGCATCCCAGATCTCCCACCAAAGACAATACTAATAGTCAATTCTACAGTAAACTAACTAAAGTTTATTAGCTAAGAAAAAGGAATGAGAGTTATTGAGATGGTAAAGCAGATACAAATATTTGTACAGGTTAGTCACAGTTGTGATGGGGCAAGTCAGGTGGCTATAGTAAAGTAGTGGGAGACAGATATTAGCCACAGGCTAAACAATCCTTATACCAGGATAAGCAAATGGCAGCTGCTCCAAGTCAATTAAGACACCTGGGGCCAATTAAGATCTTTCCAGAAGGCAGGGAAGACAGCTAGGTTGATCGGGACACCTTAAGCCAATCAGTGGCTGGCTGAAACTTGTTAAAAGCCTCCCAGTGCGTCAGGTGGGGGCTCGTGTAAGTATCTGTTGGAGGAAGCTGTGCTGTTTGAGAAACTGAGCAGTACAAACTAAATCAGGCACAAGGAAGGAGACCCTGAGGTAAGGGTGAAGTAGATATTGAGGAAGTGGGGGCTGCTGTGGGGAAGTGGCCCAGGGAATTGTACACATCCTGTTTCCAGAAGGTCAGCTACCATAGCTGATAGTATTCGGGTCCCTGTCCTGGAGCCTGGAATAGAGGGTGGGTCCGGGCTCTCCCCTTCCACACCCCAAAATTAATCACTGTGACTGAGAGACAACAGGGAGAGTAGCTTCTGCTCACCTCCCTTGCTGGCTTATGATGAAAATGGCTCAGAAGGCTGTGACCCTTGCCTCTAGAGAGAGAAGGGCTATGTGGCAGGTCACAGTGAGCCTCTGAGGTCAGCGAAATCTGCCAGGAAGTGTGGGACCCACGGAGACAAGGACAGAGCTTTGTCACACAGTCTATAATTCCTAAGTTTCCAAAAAGTCTTTTAGGGCTACCCAGAGTAACTCTTACTTTTCATTCAGTTATTCTGCCTGTGAGAATCCAACCAGTCCAAAGATGAAGAATTTTTCTTGTGTCCATACTTTCAGTTTCTTCTCACAGAAAAGAAGCTGACAGGGTCACAACCTATGTGGGCCCTTTCTCTGATAGGACAGAGAAGAATGCATGTAAGGTCTTTGATCAGCACACACAATGGCCACTTGCCTTCAAATGCACAAGAATTCACACCTTCCTGTTTAATTTCTTCATTTGCATTACAAAAGGCTTCTTTCTCATTGGATGGGTTATTTAGTTACAGGGGTATATACAATGTAAATGTTTGCTATTACATTCTAACTGGGTACAGGTAAGTGAAAACAGTGCATGCGCCATCCCATTAGTTGTCAGGATGTTTAAACACCAAATAGATTCTTAGACATTTAACAATCACTTTCATTTATGCTTCTACACAAGTGAATTGGCCTGGCTTCCACCTGTGAGTTTGTCAGTTCTCATCTGACACTTGGCTTACCAGCGTCACAGCACAACTACACAATGGGCAATAACTGGCTAGGCGGTTGTATTGCTGAAAAGGATCTTGGGTTCCCAAAAGCTTAGGTTGAGTTCACTGGAGTCTAAGTTAAAGTCTCAGTCTGCTGAGTCAAAAGCAAGATCTTCCCTCCATTTGCTTGCAGGAATCTTCAGTTGGAATCCAGGAAGACTCTTCCTCCTCCTCTGCTGAAATCACTGTTAGCCAGTCAGATAACTGATTAACCAACCACCCCGTTAAGTAGCAAAACTTACAGAAAAGTCACAGTCTAGACTAGTGAGTAGCTGTGTCGCCCTGGCTCTAACCTGGGGTGCCCTGCACACTGCTCTGCCTATGTAGCCTCCAGGCCTGGACTGCTCAGCAACAGGCTCCAGCACGTCAGCCGCTTCCAGCTTGGTCTGTGTGTGATCTGCAACCAGGCACAGCTCAGCTCTTACCAGCCTTGTTCATACTGCAGGGTGACCCCAACACACTCCCAGTCCTAGATTTCCCCCCAGAAATGGATGTCCTGTACTGCTCAGCCCTTTCCAGGACAATACAAGCTTAACCTGCAGCAAGGGAGATTTAGGTGAGATATTAGGACAAACTTGCTAACTACAAGGATAGTTGAGTATTGGAACAACTCCAGGCTGATGCCCTGGGGCACAGCGCTGCAGGAATATGATATGGAAATTGTCCATATTAAAGGCAAAGAAAATGTGGTGGCAGATGCACTGAGGGTTCCAAGCTGACGTATACGGATTAGCCAGTGGAAGAGTCAACAGCGTCAGGGTAAGGGGTGAGGTGTGACCCAGGACCCTCAGTAGGCACAGAGTTGCATGGCATTTACAGGGATACCCTGGGTCGAACGTGTACAGGTTAAGTTTACAAAGGGTGGCATGTGAGGGCTCTGCCCATAGCCAAGAGCCCGCTGGTCATCATAATGGTTGCAAAGCATGTGGACAGATTATGTTTAATTATCTGTTAATTACACAGATAATTATGTATCTGTACTGGAAATCATGTGCTTAAGGTCTGGGAGTTAAGACAGGTCACACAAAGGGATGAAGTTGCTCCTGTCAGGCAGGAGGGAAGAGACCTGTCTCTCTCACTCTCAAGCTGCTCTTGTGTGTATTGGGTATTGTCCGCTTCACAAAGGAGGCCTGTCCACAGACGGAGCCAAATTCTAATCAAGAGCTCGTGATGAAATAATGATGAAATAATGAGAGAGCTGCATGTCATCAGCACCTCTGCAAACATTCCTCATGTTTCCCATGTTCCACTTGATGGGTTTTGTCTAATGCCTTCCTGGCTATGGGCTTCTTCTATTATCAACACAGTGGGCCTGATTCTCAACTACACTATGGGCATTACACCTCTTGGTAAGGTGGAAATGGAGCTGGGGACATAAGGTGGATGTTATCTACATCTACAATGACTTGAGTGCCTCCCTCCCATGCCAGAGAAGTGTCAAAATGCTTTATTGTCATTGAGAATTCAGCTAGGTGATCTCCTATTCATGAATATGGACCGTTTCTTTCTGCCTTTTAACTTTCTAACATAATGCAGAAGGTTTTAAAACTTTTATTGTGTTTTGCTTTAGTTCAGATTACCCAGAGTGAAACAAGTAATTAAAAATGGTGGTAAACAGACTTGAGTGTCAAACTTTACAGCTGCAATAAAGAAGTAAAGAACTGTGTGAGAAATACTTCACCTTGGAGCTGGGGATAGGACATGGCCCTTCATGAAACCGTAGAAATATAGTCTTGCTACTCTGTTTTGTTTCTTCATTCATTATTTTGATAATTTTCCACTCCCTTTTATTTTAAATTCAAATATATACTACCTTGTACTATTGGTCTTCTGATTTACTTGCTATTTCATTTGTTATTTTTTGATATCACCAAAGGCTTCCTCAATGTTTTGCCAGTTTTGGATATCTCCAGTGTTGGAGCACAACTGGAGATGAAGGTGAAGAACTGGAATGGGTTACCTAGGGAGGTAGTGGAATCTCCTTCCTTAGAGGTTTTTAAGGTCAGGCTTGACAAAGCCCTGGCTGGGCTGATTTAGTTGGGTTTGGTCCTGCTTTGAGCAGGGGGTTGGACTAGATGACCTCCTGAGGTCCCTTCCAACCCTGAGATTCTATGATTCTATGATTCTATGAACTCAGGAAAGCTTGTGGCCTGTTTTCAAAAACTTTGAGTATAAACAGCTTCCATTAGCTTCAAGGGGAGTTTTGAGAACTCAAAAACTTTATAAAAAGGGGCCTACAGCCTGTCCTGCGAGGCATATAAAATCAACGGCTTCTCTGGAAAGAGGTTGGCTTTGCTGCGTCTAGAAGCATGATACGTGGAATAATGGCTGATTTAGCCCATGTCCAGTTCTGTTAGGTCTGGAGTATTGCATGAAATTCTCTCACTTGAATTGAAAGGATCTGAGTTGCTAGGTCTTTCAATTTCAAAATGGAAAAATAACGAAGTAGATCTCTTAGAGAGGAACACTGGAGATTATCGGGCATTTGTTCTCAATGAAGCTTGTGATCTGGCGGTGAAAGGCTCATTGCTTAAGGGCAAAAGGATTCTTCTTCAGCAGTTCAGGTCTTTAATGTTACAGCTTGAAATGCGTTATTGATCCTGGTGTTTCTCAAAGGAGAGGGGTGAGTTGAGACATGTCTTCTTCAAGTTTGGCAAGGATATAAGCTCTTGTGCTTCAGGGTATCGTCCAATAATGGGGGATAGAGAAAAAGTTCCTCTATGGGCAGGTGATCCCATACCTGCGTTCTGCTGGGTTTCTTGTATTTCCCTATGAAGCCTCTGGTACTGACCACGATGGGAGAGAGGCCTGATCTTCTGTAGCAATGCCCGTGTTCTTCCTTTCCAAGGAGCAGTCCATAGGCATTCTCTGATAGAGAAAACTAGAGCAGGATTGCTGTTAAATCAAACCCACGGCCAGCAGGACTAAGTATTATCTATACCTGGGGTAGGCAACCTATGGCACACGTGCCGAAGGCGGCACGCAAGCTGATTTTCAGTGGCACTCACTCTGCCCGGGTCCTGGCCAGCTGTCCAGGGGCTCTGCATTTTAATTTAATTTTAAATGAAGCTTCTTAAACATTTTAAAAACCTTCTTTACTTTACATACAACAATAGTTTAGTTATATATTATAGACTCATAGAAAGAGACCTTCTAAAAACATTAGATGTATTACTGGCACGCGAAACCTTAAATTAGAGTGAAAGGTTGCCGACCCCTGATCTATACGATCCCCAACAGGACTTTGTCTAACCTGGTCTTAAAAATCTCCAATAATGAAGATTTCACTACCTCCTTAGACAATTTATACCAACGCTTAAGCACCCTGACAGTTAGGAAGTTTATCTTAATATCCAATCTAAACCTTCCTTTCTGTAACTTAAGCTTTTTACTTCTTCTCCTGTCCTCGGAGGTTAGGCAGAACAATTTTTCTCCTTCCTCCTTCTAACAATCTTTTATGTATTTGAAAAATGTTATCTTATCCCCTCTCAGTCTTCTCTTCAGACTAAACAAGCCAATTTTTTTCAATCTTGCTTCATAGGTCATGTTTTCTAGACCCTTAATAATTTTTGTTGGTCTTCTCAGGACTTCTCTGGACTCCAATTTCTCCACATTTTTCCTGAAATGTGGCACCCAGAATGGGATACAGCATTCTGGCTGAGGCATAACCTGTTCAGAGTAGAAAGGAAGATTTACTTCTTGTGTTTTGCTTTCAACTCTCCTGCTGATACATCCCAGATTGATGTTTGCTTTTTTTTTTGACTCATATTTAGCTTGTGATCCACTAGGACCCCCAAATTCCTTTCCACAGTACTCCTTCCTAGGCAGTCATTCCCCATTTTGTATGTGTGCAACAGATTGTACTTTGCATTTGTCCTTATTGAATTTCATCCTATTTACTTCAAACCATTTCTCAAGTTTGTCCAGTTCATTTTGAATTGTAATCCTATCCTTCAGAGCACTTGAGACCCCTCCCAGCTTGGTATCATCTGCAAATTTTATAAGTGTACTCTCTGTGCTATAATCTAAATCACTGATGAAGATATGGAACAGAATCGACCCAAAACTGATCCCTATGGGACCCAACTTGATATGCCCTTCCAGTTAGAGTGTAGACCTCTGCTAAATATTCTCTGGGAATGGTTTTCCTACCAGTTATGCACCCACCTTATCGTAGCTTCACCTAGGATGTATTTTCCTAGTTTGTTTATGAGAAGGTCAAGAAAGTATTAAAAGCCTTACTAAAAATTAAGATATACCACATCTACCGCTTGCCCACTATTCACGAGGCTTATTATCCTGTAAAAGAAATCTATTAGTTTGTTTTGACAGATTGACCTTGACGAATTGGAGGATTGGGCCAAAAGAAATCTGAGAAGGTTCAGCAAGGACAAGTGCAGAGTCCTGCACTTAGGTCAGAAGAATCCCATGCACCGTTACAGGCTGGTAACCGATTGGCTAAGCAGCAGTTCTCCAGAAAATGACCTGGGGATTACAGTTGATGAGAGGCTGGATATGAGTCAGCAGTGTGCCCTTGTTGCCAAGAAGGCTAACAGCATATTGGGCTGTATTAGCAGGAGCATTGCCAGCAGATCGAGGGAAGTGATTATTCTCCTCTATTCGGCATTGGTGAGGCCATATCTGGAGTATTGCGTCCAGTTTTGGGCCCCCCACTACAGAAAGGATGTGGACAAATTGGAGAGAGTCCAGCGGAGGGCAACGAAAATGATCAGGGGTCTGGGGCATATGACTTAAGAGGAGAAGCTGAGGGAACTGGGCTTGTTTAGTCTGCAGAAGAGAAGAGTGAGGGGGGCTTTGATAGCAGCCTTCAACTACCTGAAGGGGGGTTCCAAAGAGGATGGAGTTCGGCTGTTCTCAGTGGTGGCAGATGACAGAACAAGGAGCAATGGTCTCAAGTTGCAGTGGTCTAGGTTGGATATTAAGAAACACTATTTCACTCGGAGGGTGGTGAAGCACTGGAATGGGTTACCTAGAGAGGTGGTGGAATCTCCATCATTAAAGGTTTTTAAGGCCCGGCTTGAAAAGCCCTGGCTGGGATGATTTAGTTCGTTATGGTACTGCTTTGAGCAGGGGGTTGGACTGAGCTCTCTTCGAACCCTAATCTTCTATGATTCTATAGCCTATAGGATTAACCTACTTGTTTGCATATATATCTATCTTTTCTTATAGTTTAAGTATTTGGTTTATTGTAATAGGTTTATATATTTATATTAAAGTGAGATCGACTGTAATGCAAGGGACCAACAGGCCATATCCTGCACGTTGAGCTAAGGCAAAGTTAGCATATCTTTGTCTGGGACCTTTCACCCAGATAGCAAAGGCAACACACACACATATGTCTGAGACCTTTCACCTAGATAGATAGATAACACTAGAATGGCATAGGGGGTTTCCAAGTCTGTACACACAGACTTAATATTTACACCACAAGGAAAGAACTGAAATAACCGGGAGAACAAAAATAACATGTGGGTGTGTATGAGCTAATGTCGATAATATGTATGTACATGTCATCAATACTAGCCGATGGAGTAAGTGTACCACGACATCTTTGTGGGCGAGGAATGAAGTTTGGGCACAGGTGGAAGGATTTCAGGCACTTGTGCCCTATAAAAGAAGTGACCAACCTTGCTAGAGGCTGGTAGACTAGAAGCTTAGGAGGCTGTACTTGTTTTTCTTTGAACTTTCTAAGTTCCAAGGGGACTAGGTGAACCTTGGTTTCCCTAAGCTTTTGTTCTTAGTTTTGTGTATTAGGTTTTGATTTTCAGTTTAAGTCAGTTAAGTAAACTCTAAGTTAGCTTTGATAGCTCTTAGCTCTAGCTTCTTCTGAGCTTTGCACCTCTCACTCAAGAATTGAGGAACCTGAACCGCCAGAGGTGATGCTGGGCCTGTGTCTCTCACCACCAGGTTATCAAGGAAGGGTGTGAGCATATTAACCAAAGTTTTGTAGCATATAATACTATAATACCATATGTATCTTTTGAAGAGCAGTAATACAATTTGTAACTTGAATTATTTTACCATTTAATTACTACTTCATTTATCTTAATAAAAAGTCTTTAAGGCTATATCTGTCTCAGTGTGAGCTTCCTGTCGTAGCCCCGAGGGTCCTTATGTGAAGCCTGTTGAGGGACAAGAACCTTATTATTTTCTCATCAAACAGATTGGTGAGCCTAAAACCCATATTATCCCAATTAATATTATTAACCTCCTAAATCAGGCAGCAATTCTATGATTCCATGAGGCATGATGGAACACCAACCACCAGGATGACTTTTTTATCAACAGAAATGCCATTTTATGTCTTTCTGAATATGTTTCATGCCATAAAGTCATTGCAGTACCCATATTTCTTTTACTATTATTTTCAGTCCATGCTCTTTTTCAAAACCTATGAATGAGTTTACTTAAAGGTTATACAGGACGACCCTATAGGGATGTTAAAGGAGTGTGAGAAAGTTAATGTGGCACCTAAAAGAATCTGACAGTAGTTTTGATTGTCTATGTACTGATCCAATACACAAAAACAAATACATTATCATTAAGGCTAAGATTATATCCCAGAGACCACAGAATCCGTGACTTCCAGAGATCTCTGTGACACTTTCCGTTTCAGCCCAAGGGTGGGGAGGCTGGAGCTCTCAGCTACCGTGGGTAGCGAATGGACCTGGAGCTCCTACTGTGGCCGCTGCAGGTGGGGTGAAGGGTGGAAACCTGGTACTCTTAGCAAGATTGGGTTTGGTCTGAGGGCTCAAGATAAAGTCCCCATAACAAACAGTCAGGTTAGTAAAGTTTTCCCAGTACTCATATTCCCTGCTGAAACCCACAAACCCTGGGCAAGGGAAGCTCCATAGAACAGGGAGGGTGATTTGTGGAGTGCATGTTGAGAAGGGCTTTCTAGTGAAGAGCCAAACTTTCAAAACATTCTAGAAGCAAAGGCATCCTGTCCTGAAAGTTGCTCTGCCATTCAAAGAGCTTTGTCTAGAGTTAATTTTACTTTGTTAAAACAGGTAATGCAAGGTGGAACTCCACCCCAGTACGGAAACCCAACATAATGCTGTAAACTACTTCAAGGGCTGAATTTTCCTATCACTCCAGGGCTTCAAAAAGTCGCATCTTGAGAAGTGCCTGATGCTGCTGTCTCTTCAGGGATGAATTTTGTCCAGGGCAATGTTTAAAGAAGGAGGGAAGAACAAGGAGAACCAGAAGATGGATCTTATGATGCATCAGAATTTTTAATGTGAGTGACATTTGCAGTACACAGTTACAGGAAAAATACTAAAGCAGAAAAAAGGTATTTTCAGTTTTACAAGAAAGGCTGCGACCGACCACCCACCTCAATGGGATGTATTACACACACAATGTTCTTTTGTTGTTGTTGTTGTTGCAGCTGCAGCTGCAGCGCTTAACAAACAAGTCCCCTTTGCAACCCTTTTAAGTTATTTTTATTACCCCAGTCGGTGGGAAGTGAGACAAAGCAAAACAGAAGCAGAGGTCTATGCCGCTTCTCATTTAAATGTCTGCCGCAGAGAAGGTCAAAGCGAGATGCTAAAGATACGCATTGATGGAAAGGATAGAACACAGAGTGTCTAATTCTCCTTCACAGCAAGGTCTCTTTTCCCCACGCTTAAGGGACTTAAAATGATAATAAATGTAGCTGATGCCTGTCTTAAGGCCCCTATTTCCTTTCAACTGCGGAGTTAATGTAAACAGCCCGCGTGTAATTCAGAATGAGTCCACATGTGAATAAGAGAATCAGCACTTGGCTGGCAAAGCCTTGGCAGAAAGAGTCATAAAGCGTAAGATTAGAAATGCAGCATGGCTATCAGACCAAGGTGCAGTGCACACACAGCTCCCACTGAGTTCAACTGGAGCCATGTTTGCCCAGCACTTCGGAAAGCCATGCCCAAAAGATAAGGGGTGAATCTGTATCTTGCTGTTCATTTCCTTGTTCTTCCTTCTTCCACAAATATTCCTGGCAGGTTTAACATGGCCCACAGCTTCCACTGAGGTACCTATGGTGAGATACCCCAGAACCACATAATCCCCCATAACCACCATATCCCCCTAAACCAGACAATCCTCCATAAAGGCCTCCAGAGCCATTCAACCCCCCCAAACCGTATGAGCCCCCGAAACCGGCTCCGACCACAGGTGCTCCTACGGCTCCCACTACACTGCTCTGAGGGAAATTGCTCATAATTGGTCCTGGGAGGGTCATGACAACCGGTGAGGGCCTGATCACCACTTGGGAATCCTGGCACTGCCTAACGCATGGCTCGTTGTAGCTGCCAGTGACTGGACTGGGTCGGGCCACCCCGCATTCTGGATTGCACAGGCTGGAGAAAGTCATCCTTCTGGTATGGAGGTAAACCTGAAACACACAACAGGGACTAGAGGAAAGAGAAGGAACAAAGGCTAGTGGAAGAAAGGCTTTAAAGCTGATGTGGCCCAAGAGAGAAAGGAAGAGTGGACTAAGTCTCTGTGTTCATGGCCATGTATTTCTTCCTATATCCTCTTTCTACACCTCTTGTCCACTCGCACTAAACTTCTCTCCCAACTGGCCCCGTTAGAATATCAGGGTTGGAAGGGACCTCAGGAGGTCATCTAGTCCCTTGATCCCCTCTCAATGGCTTTGTCTGAAAAACACTGACTAGAATAAGTGTCACTATTTCTATTCTGGATAACTGGGATTCGGTGTCCATTTTAGACATTTCTCAACAAGAATATGGCTGGGATCATGGTAATCACTTTCTTTCGTTTGAAGATTTAACCTCTGCCTGCAAACAATTTGAGTATGGTATCACAGGGTAATTTTTAATTTTCCAAAGCTTGTGAGTCAACAATAGTTGTTGATGAATAAAGAGAGAACTTTTCTTTTCTCCAAACAAAACACTAAGGACAAGCTCCTCAACGGGGTTCAGGTGCACTGACTTTCATGGAGCGACACTAAATTACGTCATCTGAGGAAAAGCACCTTCAATGGGTATTTCTGCTGAGAAGAACATAAGAATTGCTAGATTGGATCTCACCACTTGTCAGCTTAATCCATTGTCACGTCTTCATTAGTGAGGAGTAACAAGTGCTTGAGAAGAAAGTAAAAGGCCACTGAATTGGTCCTTTCTGAACTAACCTGGGAAAGTTTCTTCCTAAACCAGGTAAGTGAAAAATGGCTAAATGACTTTCTAAAGTTACCGAAAAGATTTCAATTAGTAGGAAATATGTTTCCCAATTGCATATGTTGGTCCTAAAATCCCTCTATTAGCTTCAAAATATGAATCCACCAGTCCCTGTAACTAAATCACGACACAAGATAATTATCGAAGAACACCCTGATCCCGAATCAATATCCCAGTGAGTAAATGCAAGATTCAGAGTTACATGAACAGAGCCCATCCTGTCACATGTCTAGAGTTTGAAAGCGATTGAGTTGAATTGGACTTACCCAGGTCAGTGAGGAGATGAAGTCCGTAGAAGTGTTTAGAAAATCCCTGAGTGGTGAGTGCTTTTATACAGATCCTAGGACTGCCTGGAGTATCTGCGATGCTCTTTGTGGAGGCGGTCCTAATTAGTCACCAAACAAACGTGATTGCCTTGCAGAATCCTCCTTTGGATGCAGCTCGTTTGCTCTGGGATTGTGATTATTAGGCTATTCTGAGCCGCAGAGGGTGTGACATGCACGTTGCACTCTTCGTCTTGCTTTCATCTTCAAATGGTATGGGCCAACTACGTTCCTCGTGCCATTCCATCGACTTTATTGGTGCTTCAATGAGAATGAATGTCAAGGTGATTCTGAGCGGCGTCAGTAGCAAAAGTGGCAGGTTTCAGAGTGGTAGCCGTGCGAGTCTGTATCAGCAAAACTACGAGGAGTCCTTTTGGCACCTTAGAGAGTAATTTGTCTCTAAGGTGTTAGTCTCTATGGTGTCACAAGTAGGACAAGTGGGTGTCATGAAAGGAATCCAGTTTTTTCCTGTCAATTCATGCAGGTCGTAGCTAGGAGCATTGGGCAGTTCGTTGTAATCGTGCCACAAAGGAGGGATCCATTTTTCTGTATTCTCATCACCCACATTCCCAATGGTTCAGACCCACTTCCCTTTGAAATTTTTAAAAATAACAAATGCAAAACTACATTTGAATGAAAATGAAACAGCCCCAGACTGTGTAGCTTTATTTTAGGACGCGATTAAGAGAATGAATTTAGAGCTTGGCCTCCATTTTGTTAAAAATGACTGTATGACTCAGGACAGAGGTGTCTAATCCCAACAACAATTTCTTTTTACTCTAAGAACACAACCCTTTGCGTGTGTGAACCAGCAGCGAGTGTTTGTGAGGGGCTTTGAACTCTGGAGTTCTGAGGTTGCTGAAGAACTTCCAGCCTTAACACCCTGACTCTCTCTGTTTGATAGGCCTAGAAACAGAGACACGTTGAGAAAAAGGTCACCCAGGGTCCGTTGCAGGAACAGAAATACAACCCTACCAGGGCTGTAACTAGGGAGGGGCGAATGGGTCAGCCGTCGAAGGCGTAGAGCTACTGGGGTGCAAAAATGGGGCAAGTCAAATGTAGTGGCCTCCCCGCCCCCCATGCAGTGTCGGGCCCAGCAGCATCCAGACGGAGCCCAGGGTGCTCAGAGCCTCCTCTGCCTACAGGATCGTGGGCCCAGGGGCCCAGGCAATTGCAGGATCACCGGTACTAGGACGCTAATGGGGCGACAGGCAGACAGGGTGCTGCTTGGCTCGTACTGAGCGTGCTCATTGCTCAGTAACGTCTGCTGCACTTGCTCGCGATTAAATAGGTTAAAGGGGGAAAATGTGGGGGGAATGAGCAGGGTCTGAGCAGGGGAGACGGTAACTAACTGCATGGGGGCAGGGGGATCAAACGCCCTGCTCCCCCCTTTAGCTCTGTGTTCCTGTTACTGGGACCTGCCCTTACTTGTTGCTGCTCCAGCCTGATTCAATCCTTATGACAGAGAACAGAAGAAGGAGCCTCCCTCCGACTCACTGGGACAACGCTCCATTAACTGACTAGTAAAGGGCCCTCACATGTCAGGGAACTGACATGTTCAGCGCAGCCTGGCCCATGATGCTGAACACACCCAGGCTTTTCTTTTAAAAGGCCTCTTATTTTGGCCTAGGAACAATTTTCATTTGTGCCAAGTCAGCTAAAAATAGAGGCCATTGACTGTCCACGTGAAGAGACCATTGGGGAAATCTGCATTGGGTGCAGAGCTGGACGGGGCTGCTGGTGGGATATGCACTGGCAACGACGCATGTCCACTGTGACCTGTGCTTGTAGCATTCAGGGCTGTGACCCAGCCAGTCTGTTCCTGACACCCTTCGCTATGTCCATCTAGCCACCATAACCAGGGCATTGGCGTTGTTGCACACTGAAGCACAGCATAATCCCATTTCACAATCTCCACAGCCAGGTACCTTCTTCTGTCTCCACACTTTGGTGTGAGGGGTTTCACCTCTCCAGAATCATAGAATCATAGAAGATTAGGGTTGGAAGCGACCTCAGGAGGTCACCTAGTCCAACCCCCTGCTCAAAGCAGGGCCAACCCCAACTAAATCATCCCAACCAGGGCTTTGTCAAGCCGGGACTTAAAAACATCAAAGGATGGAGATTCCACCACCTCCCTAGGTAGCCCATCCAGTGCTTCACCACCCCTCTAGTGAAATAGTGTTTTCTAATATCCAACCTAGACCTCCCCCATTGCAACTTGAGAACATTGCTCTTTGTTTGGTCATCTGCCAACACTGAGAAGAGCCAAGCTCCATCCTCTTTGGAACCCCCCTTCAGGTAGTTGAAGGCTGCTATCAAATCCCCGATCGTTCTTCTCTTCTGCAGACCAAATAATCCCAGTTCCCAAAGCATCTCATCATAAGCCATGTGCCCCAGCCCCCTTCTCATTTTCGTTGCCCTCTGCTGGACTCTCTCCAATATGTCCACATCCTTTCTGTAGTGGGGGCCCCAAAACTGGACACAATACTGCACATGTGGCCTCCCCATTGTGGAATAGAGGGGAATAATCACTTCCCTCGATCTGCTGTCAATGCTCCTACTAATACAGCCCAATATGCCATTGGCCTTCTTGTCAACGAGGGCACACTGCTGACTCATATCCAGCTTCTCATCTACCATAATCCCCAGGTCCTTTTCTGCAGAACTGCTGCTTAGCCAGTCGGTCCCCAGCCTGTAGCGGTGCATGGGATTCTTCCGTACTAAGTGCAGGACTCTGCATTTGTCCTTGTTGAACCTCATCAGATTTCTTTTGGCCAATCCTCCAATTTGTCTAGGTCACTCTGGACCCTATCCCTACCCTCCAGCGTATCTATCTTTCCCCCAGATTAGTGTCATCTGTGAATTTACTGAGGGTGCAATCCATCCAATCATCCAGATCATTAATAAAGATGTTGAACAAAATCAGCCCCAGGACTGACCCCTGAGGCACTCCGCTTGATACCGGCTGCCAACTAGACATCGAGCCATTGATCACTACCTTTGGCCTGACAATCTAGCCAGCTTTCTGTCCACCTTATAATCCATTCATAGAATCCATATATTTTTAACTTGTTGGCAAGAACACTATGGGAGACCCTATCAAAAGCTTTGCTAAAGTCAAGATATATTATCACATCCACTGCTCTCCCCATATACACAGAGCCAGTTATCTCATGACAGAAGGCAAGTAGGTTTTTCCAATCTTCTGGGACCTCCTCCAATAGCCACAAGTTTTCAGAGATAATGTCCAATGACTCTGCAATCACATCAGCCAACTCCTTCAGCACCCTTGAATGCATTCGGTCTGGACTCATGGACTTGTGCATGTCCAGCTTTTCTAAATAGTCCTTAACCTGTAATTTTATCACTGAGGGCTGCTCACCTCCTCCCCATACTGTGTTGCCCAGGACAGCAGTGTGGGAGCTGACCTTGTCTGTGAAGACTGAGGGAAAAAATGCATTGAGGACTTGAGCTTTTTCCACAACTTCTGTCACTAGGGTGCATCCCCCATTCATGAAGGGTCCCACACTTTCCCTGACCTTTTCTCCTTGCTAACATACCTGTAGAAACCCTTCTTGTTACCCTTCACATCCCTTGCTAGCTGCAAGTCCAGTTGTGATTTGGCCTTTCTGATTACACCCCTGGATGCTAAAGCAATATTTTTATACCCCTCCCTAGTCATCTGTCCAAGTTTCCACTTCTTGTAAGCTTCCTTTTTGTGCTTAAACTCACTGAAGATTTTACTGTTAAGCCAAGCTGGTTGCCTGCCATATTTGTTATTCTCCACAGCTATAGGCTGCTGCAAATGGCGGGTGGAGGGTGGAACCCTGGTACTCTTAACCTTAATTATCATTAGTCTAGAATATCCTAACTCAAATCATCTGAAATAATTTTTAAAAAAATGGTAGGATGCACAAATATGCTTGCTCAGCAGAGCGCTAAAATGTATAATTCAAACATCAAAAACTTCCTTTATGTCATACCACATGTTGGGCTGAAGTCACCGGGTGGACTGTGTGCGCTACTTTCTCTTTCTTTGGAAAAACATCCCTCTAGTGGGCCAGAGTAACCCAATGGTAATGAATTCCTTCAGGTTTGTGAAACAAGGAATAATGGTCCAAAGGAATTACAAGTGTGTACATTTCAAGCTCGGTCATGTACAGTGTACGAAGAAAAATCTCAATATAGAATTGAAATGGATAAAATTTTGGTACAAGAGAGTTTAATTCTGCTCAAGCGTAAATACCCACCACTGAGGAAACACCTTC
Organism: Platysternon megacephalum; assembly: GCA_003942145.1. Taxonomy (NCBI): domain Eukaryota; kingdom Metazoa; phylum Chordata; order Testudines; family Platysternidae; genus Platysternon; species Platysternon megacephalum. Next base: position 27,645 of record QXTE01000857.1, read on the forward strand.
AAATAAAGGGAGTTAAAGTGCATGGCAAGATTCTAGATGGTTAATCGTTGTTCACACTTAGAGGAGAAGATGTTTCACCCCAAAGTTCCCCCCCCCAAAAAATCAAAACAAAATAAAAAATATCCATAATGAGCCTCCCCAAGAGTTACTCTCAGGTTAGTGATGTCTTTGGAAGCCATGAATGGGAAGTATCCAGTAGGGTTCAGGAGATACAGGTTAGTGTTTGGCATGAGTAGTCCCAACTATTGGGGTTCATTTCTGACTCTGCCAATCACACACTGTCTGACTGTCACCTGAATGTGCCTCACTTTCCACCCATGCCAAGCAGCTATAATTGTAACATGAAGGGTAGATTGTCTGAACCGTCCTCTGATCTAAGGATTTCAAAGCACTTCAGAAAACACACATCATGTTTTATATGCCCAAAGAGCTGTATTATTATAATAGTAGAAACTTTTTACTAGGATTAGATGTTCCAATATTGAAGATTGGCTTCACTTTAAAAATGCATGTCAAGGTCTCAGATGTCACTTCAGTGCTCAGTTCATGAGTCCTAGCCTCTGAAATTGGGGATCTTTGATTTATATTCAATGAACCTTTGCATTTCCCTTTTATATATATTTTAAAGTTGACGGGTAGATGCTGAACCAGTGTAAAGGAGGACAGTTCAATTAACTTGAGATTGAAGGAAGGTACTTTACTCAACCTGGGTTAGAGAAAACCTTTCTGTACCTCCACCCAGAGGAGCTCATATCTTATATATAGTGAAATCAATGGGAACCATCAACTATTGCATCCCCATCCATGAGCATCCAAGAGAACTGGTTCTTATGAGAGACTTCAGCTAATAAAAAAAGGAAGAAGCACAAGACAGAGAGAGTGAAAGAGAACTTTTTCAACGGTCAGATTGCTGTGGAAATAATTGCAAGTCTGATCAACCTAGGGCATTCTGCAAGCCCCTTCTCCGACAAAGGTTTTTAGCCAGAATTAGAATGATTTTAAAGTGCAAAATTTACCATCACCAGGAGTTCTTCTAACTTGAACAGCATAAAACGCCTTAGCTCAGCATCCTTTACAAAGCAATGTTTGTTAATGAAAGGGAAATGCAAAGCTTTTTTGAGTGAAAAACCAAACAGCCCCAAATCCGGGGCTAGGAATCATGAACAGTTGACTGGAACCTTAACATGTAATTGTAAAGTCCATCTCATCCAGCTTTCCTCAAATGCGGCCACCAACAGAGTTTTCTGCAGCCCTGACAGCCTCCGAAGCATGGGCAGGTATTGGGGGCAGGAAAAGCAGCAGTCCCTCCCTTCAGTGTCCAGCTGTTGTTGCTTGTTAAGGGCTTTCCCTTCTCCCTTTCCCTGGTTCCTGTCATGCAGACAGAGAGCAGAAGACCAGAAGTCTGAAGTGCAGGCAATGAGATGATGTTTATTGGGCTTAATTCTAGCAAGCATATCCATAGCTCTGTGCGCCGGAAGAGCCTTTTTCCCCAGGGTCCCAATTCTCCCCTCCTTAGTAGGCATCATTATACCTGTAGTGCATGCCCGTGGTCCCACCTCTTACAATTTATGGTAAGTGTTGGGTCTGGGGGCTTCGGTATCACCTTTTTTGAATCCCATGGGAGGGGTAAGGAGTGAGGTTGTGCTTCGGTCAGGGACAGGCATTTCTTTGGCCTTTTAGTGTTCATTGGGTGTTCTCTTGGTCATCTGCCCTGGGCACCTGGCTGGGGCACGGGGAGCCTGGGACTCTGCAGGTGATGGTTCCTGGGACGGGCTCTCACTGAAGAGCTGGGGGAGGCAGGGCAAGAGAGATTTTTTGTCAGAGCAGCCATCAGCAAGAGGTAGTGTTTGCATTCTGAGGGGACCAAAAATTTGTTGTGATAACCCCTGTCTAAACATACCTCTGCCTATAATATATTAATAGAACTGGGTCCAGAGATGGTTTACATTAATACCCATTACCCTATAGCTGAGACAGAGTGGCAAATGCACCAATTACTTATACCAGCCAGAGGTTTGTTTAGGGTATTACTTTAAGCTGCCTTGCAGGTCATGGTCTCACAGCTGTATTGTGAAAGAGACAAGCTTGACTGGTTAAGCCAGACTCTTATTAAAGAGAGGGGAAGAGGAGAAAGGTAAAGACAAATGCACCGTACTTCACTTAGGGAAAAAATCCAATGGACATCAGACGCTGTCTGGAGAGACTCATGACTATGAGCGCTGTCCTCAGGGCAGACTGTCAAAAAGCAGGGCGGAAACCCTAGCTGCTGGTATGTTCTATAATTAGATTTCACCAACCCAGTACCAAGTGTGAACTCCCAAAGTACTACACGTCTGTCGCATCTTAGGCGCATTTAACATGTGCGATTTCAGCTTTACGCAGTCGGCAAAAACAAGAAAAAAACAAACAAACAAAATAACAGTTTAAATACTGTGTCTGTAGTGCGCGCGATTCTGCCCACCATTGCACTCAATGTAATTTTGAGTATACGCAGTTTTCGCTTTACGCGCTGACCGCGGAACGTAACCCCAGCGTAAGATGAGACAGACCTGTACAATAGTTTTATAATGGAGTCGCAGTCTCGCCTTGGACACTCCAGTCTATATTGTCTGCCGGGCAGGCTGAATTGTGTGATAAATGGTGGTGACTTCCAGCAAAAATTCACAAAATAGTAACATTACACCCAGTCCCACACTCACCAAGATCGATTTGCGTCCCAGATCTCCCAGCAAAGACAATACTAATAGTCAATTCTACAGTAAACTAACTAAAGTTTATTAGCTAAGAAAAACAAATGTGAGTTATTGAGATGGTAAAGCAGATAAAAATATTTGTACAGGTTAGTCTAAGTTGTGATGGGGTAAGCCAGATGGCTATAATAAAGTAGTGGGAGACAGATATATTAGCCACAGGCTAAACAAATCCTGATACCAGGATAAGCAAATGGCAGCTGCTCCAGGTCTATTAAGACACCTGGGGCCAATTAAGATCTTTCCAGAAGGCAGGGAAGACAGCTAGGTTGATCGGGACACCTTAAGCCAATCAGTGGCTGTCTGAAACTTGTTAAAAGCCTCCTAGTGCATCAGGTGGGTGCGTGTGTCAGGAGCTGTAGGAGGAAGCTGTGCTGTTGGAGAAACTGAGCACTACAAACCAAATCAGGCACAAGGAAGGAGGCCCTGAGGTAAGGGTGAAGTAGATATTGAGGAAGTGGGGGCTGCTGTGGGGAAGTGGCCCAGGGAATTGTACACATCCTGTTTCCAAAAGGTGAGCTACCATAGCTGATACTATTAGGGTTCCTGGGCTGGAGCCCGGAGTAGAGGGCAGCCTGGGCCCTCCCCTCCCTCAAATTAATCACTGTGACTGAGAGACAAGAGGGAGAGGCCCTGAAGTAAGGGTGAACTAGATATGGGGGCTGCTGTGGGGAAGTGGCCCAGGGAATTCTACACAGCCTGTTTCCAAAAGGTCAGCTACCATAGCTGATACTATTAGGGTCCCTGGGCTGGAGCTCAGAGTACAGGAAGGGCGTGGGCTCTCCCCTGCCTCCCCTCCCCCAAATTATTCACTGTGACTTAGAGACAACAGGGAGAGTAGCTTCTCCTCACCTCCCTTGCTGGCGTATGATGAAAATGGTTCAGAAGGCTGTGACCCTTGCCTCTAGAGAGAGAAGGGCTACGTGGAAGGTCACAGTCAGCCTCTGAGGCTAGCGAAATCCTCCAGGAAGTGCGGGACCCACGGAGACAAGGACAGAGCTTTGTCACACAGTCTATAATTCCTAAAAGTAGCAGAGATTTGGGAACCTGCAGTTTCCCAAAAGTCTTTTAGGGCTACCCAGAGTAACTCTTCTTCTTATTCAGTTATTCTGCCTGTGAGAATCCAACCAGTCCAGAGATGAAGAATTTTTCTTGTGTCCATACTAATAGTTTCTTTTAACAGAAAAGAAGCTGACAGGGTCACAACCTATGTGGGCCTTTTCTCTGATGGCAGAGAGAAGAATGCATGTAAGGTCTTTGATCAGCACACACAATGGCCACTTGCCTTCAAATGCACAAGAATTCACACCTTCCTGTTTAATTTCTTCATTTGCATTACAAAAGGCTTCTTTCTCATTGGATGAGTTATTTAGTTACAGGGGTATATACAATGTAAATGTTTGCTATTACATTCTAACTGGGTAGAGATATGTGAAAACAGTGCATGCGCCATTCCATTAGTTGTCAGGATGTTTAAACACCAAATAGATTCTTAGACATTTAACAATCACTTTCATTTATGTTTCTACACAAGTGAATTGGCCTGGCTTCCAGCTGTGAGTTTGTCAGTTCTCAGCTGACACTTGGCTTACCAGACCTGGCACTTGGCTTACCAGCGTCACAGCACAACTACACAATGGGCAATAACTGGCTAGGTGATTGTATTGCTGAAAAGGATCCTGGGTTCCCAAAAGCTTAGGTTGAGTTCAACGGAGTCTCAGTTAAAGTCTCTGATCAGTAAATCTAGATGGTCTGCTGAGTCAAAAGCAAGATCTTCCCTCCATTTGCTTGCAGGAATCTTCAGTTGGAATCCAGGCAGACTCTTCCTCCTCCTCTGCTGAAATCACTCTTAGCCAGTCAGATAACTGATTAACCAACCACCACATTAAGTAGATAGATTTTAAAAACCCAACTCTGTTACTGAGAATAGCAAAACTTACAGAAAAGTCACAGTCTAGACTAGTGAGTAGCTGCGTCACCCTGGCTCTAACCTGGGGTGCCCTGCACACTGCTCTGCCTATGTAGCCTCCAGTCCTGGACTGCTCAGCAACAGGCTCCAGCACGTCAGTCGCTTCCAGCTTGGTCTGTGTGTGATCTGCCAGAGCCAGGAGCCCGCTGGTCATCATAATGGTTGCAAAGCGTATGGACAGATTATGTTTAATTATATGATAATTACACAGATAATTATGTATCTGTACTGGAAATCATGTGCTTAAGGTCTGGGAGTTAAGGCAGGTCACACAAAGCGATGAACATGCCCCTGTCAGGCAGGAGGGAAGAGACCTGTCTCTCTCACTCTCAAGCTGGTCTTGTGTGTATTGGGTATTGTCCGCTTCACAAGGGAGGCCTGTCCACAGACGGAGCCGAATGCTAATCAAGAACTTGTGAAGTCACCAAAAAAGAACAGGAGTACTTGTGGCACCTTAGAGACTAACACATTTATTTGAGCATAAGCTTTCGTGGGCTACAGCTCACTTCATCTGATGCAACTGTAGCCCACGAAAACTTATGCTCAAATAAATTTGTTAGTCTCTAAGGTGCCACAAGTACTCCTGTTCTTTTTGTGGATACAGACTAGCACGGCTGCTACTCTGACACCAGGAAAGAGGCACACAGGGAAAAAGAACAAACAACCAGCAGGGCAGCACCCTGTTAATGAGTAAAGACAATGGAGCATTGGAGCATCCCTGGGGGGCAGAGGTTACCCCCGCCATCCTTCACCGAGAAGACAAGCCGATAGCGTGGCTTCCCTCATGAATAATGGAGCACAGCTAGGCCTGGCTGCAAAACACTGCAAGGACTTTGGGTGAGTGTTAGCTAAATACGTCCAGGTTTTACAATGTGGGTTCTGCTTTTATTTGATATTTCACCATTCATTTCCAGTATTTCTATTTGCTACCATTTGAATCTCTTTGTTAAATAAACTCTACTTGTTTTCACTCTAAACATGCCTAAGGGCTGTGTGTGAAGCGGTGCATCTGGTAAGGTGGGCTGGGCTGTTCCTTCGGGAGTAGTGAAACCTGCGAGTGTTCAGTGGAGAAGGGTTGCGTGCTCCAGGGAGCCACTTGGAGGGCTCGGGGTTGAAGTGTGCCTGTTGCTAACCGGCAGAGGGACAGCAAAGCCTGCGTAGACTATAATGGGAGGACTTCTGCTGCCCACGGCAAAAGAGGTATTGAGCAGACCCATGACCAGGTACAGTCAAGGCTTCCCTTGGTGTTTCTCAAAGAAGAGGGGTGAATTGAGACATGGCTCTTGGTGACGCACACACAATGGAGCTTGCAGTACTCTGAAGCAAATGGAGACTGAGATGGATTTCCTGCATTTCTTCAAGTTTGGCAAGGATATAAGCTCTTGTGCTTCAGGGTATCGTCCAATAATGGGGGATAGAGAAAAAGTTCCTCTATGGGCAGGTGATCCCATACCTGCGTTCTGCTGGGTTTCCTGTATTTCCCTGTGAAGCCTCTGGTACTGACCACGATGGGAGAGAGGCCTGATCTTCTGCAGCAATGCCCGTGTTCTTCCTTTCCAAGGAGCAGTCCATAGGCATTCTCTGATAGAGAAAACTAGAGCAGGATTGCTGTTAAATCAAACCCATGGCCAGCAGGACTAAGTATTATCTGTACGATCCCTGACAGGAGTTTGTCTAACCTGGTCTTAAAAATCTCCAATAATGAAGATTTCACAACCTCCTTAGACAATTTATACCAGTGCTTAAGCACCCTGACAGTTAGGAAGTTTATCTTAATATCCAATCAAAACCTTCCTTTCTGCAACTTAAGCTTTTTACTTCTTCTCCTGTCCTCAGAGGTTAGGGAGAACAATTTTTCTCCTTCCTCCTTCTAACAACCTTTTATGTATTTGAAAAATGTTATCTTATCCCCTCTCAGTCTTCTCTTCAGACTAAACAAATCAATTTTTTTCAATCTTCCCTCATAGGTCATGTTTTCTAGACCTTTAATCATTTTTGTTGGTGTGACGGTACCTCCCATAAGGCTTTGTGGGAATATGACATAACTGGAATATGTTTTGTGCTGCCTGTGCCAGGTACATATCTATGTAAAGGTTATGATCTACTAGTTATGTTCACCCTAGTTGTATGCAGGCACCATTTGTGTGTTCAAAGTTATGAACATTGGCTGTATGATTGCTTGATTTCTAAGGGGCCTCAGTTAGAACATTTGATGACTTCTTGGGAAAGGAATGTGCAAATTAGGTGTTCAGTCAGGGGGCACTTAACAGACAAAAGAGCTTGGAAGATTCCAATCCACATTAGAAGTCTACCTGAGGACGTTCAAGGCAGCATGTGGGTAATGGCTGCTACCTGCAGTCCTGAGTCATGCATGGGCATGTGACCTGCCCATGTGATTTTCGAATCTCCATTCTGTGACAGGATTCTACAGAGGGAGAGGAGGGGGTCTCCACCCACAAGAGACAGTCTATTTAAACCTGTGGGAGACCCCTCCATTTTGTCTTCAGCTGGCTAAAGAAGGAGCCTCTCCACCCCCACAGGACACTTGAAGGAAACTGAAAACTACAGGGGGTGTGAGTGATTGCTGGACCCAGGCTAAAAGAAGATTAGCCTGTAAAAGGGAACATTTTGGAACTGGTGAGGATCTTATCTGTATTTAGTGCAATTAGACATAGATTTGCGTATTTTATTTTATTTTGCTTGGTAACTTCTTTTGTTCTGTCTGTTACTACTTGAAATCACTTAAATCCTACTATCTGTATTTAATAAAATCACTTTCTACTTATTAATTAACTCAGAGTATGTATTAATACCTGGGGGAGCAAACAGCTGTGCATATCTCTCTATCAGTGTTATAGAGGGCGAACAATTTATGAGTTTATCCTGTATAAAGCTTATACAGGGTAAAACGGATTTATCTGGGTTTAGACCCCATTGGGAATTGGGCATCTGAGTGTTAAAGGCAAGCAGACTTCTGTGAGCTGTTCTCAGGTAAACCTGCAGCTGGTTATTCAGACTCCTGGGTCTGTGTCTGGAGCAGACGGGCGTGTCTGGCTTCAGCAGCAAGACGGGCATGCTGAAAACACTGAGCTGGCAGGGGAGGTAACCCTGCAGCTTTGGGATAGGTGGTTCAGACTCTGGTCTGTGTCTGAAGCAGATAGGTGTGTCTGGCTGTCAGCAAGATTTTGAGTGCTAGAACTACCAGTAGCTGGCAGGGGAGAATAGAAACAGAGGTAGCCTTTGCACATCAGCTGGCAGCTCCCAAGGGGGTTTCTGTGAACCAACCCGTCACAGTTGGTCTTCTCTGGACTCCAATTTCTCCACATTTTTTCCTGAAATGTGGTGCCCAGAATGGGATACAGCATTCCGGCTGAGGCATAACCTGCTCAGAGTAGAATGGAAGATTTACTTCTTGTGTTTTGCTTACAACTCTCCTGCTGATACATCCCAGATTGATGTTTGCTTTTATTTTGTAACAGTGTTACACACTTGACTCATATTTAGCTTATGATCCACTAGGACCCCCAGATTCCTTTCCAGAGTACTCCTCCCTAGGCAGTCATTCCCCAATTTGTATGTGTGCAACGGATTGTACTTTGCATTTGTCCTTATTGAATTTCATCCTATTTACTTCAGACCATTTCTCAAGTTTGTCCAGCTCATTTTGAATTTTAATCCTATCCTCCAGAGCACTAGGGACCCCTTCCAGTTTGGTATCATCTGCAAACTTTATAAGTGTACTCTCTGTGCTATAATCTAAATCACTGATGAAGATATGGAACAGAATCGGACCTAGAACTGATCCCTGTGGGACCCAACTTGATATGCCCTTCCAGTTAGAGTGTAGACCCCTGCTAAATATTCTCTGGGAATGGTTTTCCTACCAGTTATGCACCCACCGTATCGTAGGTTCACCTAGGATGTATTTTCCTAGTTTGTTTATGAGAAGGTCAAGAAAGTATTAAAAGCCTTACTAAAAATTAAGATATACCACATCTGCCGCTTGCCCACTGTCCTCTAGGCTTGTTATTCTGTAAAAGAAATCTATTAGTTTGTTTTAACAGGTCGACCTAGACAAATTGGAGGATTGGGCCAAAAGAAATGAGATTCAACAAGGACAAGTGCAGAATCCTGCACTTAGGTCAGAAGAATCCCATGTCCCACGACAGGCTGGGGCCCAACTGGCTAAGCAGCAGTTCTGCAGAAAAGGACTTGGGGATTACAGTCGATGAGAAGCTGGATATGAGTCAGCAGTGTGCCCTTGTTGCCAAGAAGGCTAACAGCATATTGGGCTGCATTAGTAGGAGCATTGCCAGCAGATTGAGGGAAGTGATTATTCTCCTCTATTCGGCAGTGGTGAGGCCACATCTGGAGTATTTCATCCAGTTTTAGGCCCCCCACTACAGAAAGGATGTGGACAAATTGGAGAGAGTCCAGCGGCGGGCAACGAAAATGATCAGGGGGCTGGGGCACATGACTTAAGAGGAGAGGCTGAGGGAACTGGGCTTCTTTAGTCTGCAGAAGAGAAGCGTGAGAGGAGATTAGATAGTAACCTTCAACTACCTGAAGGGGGGTTCCAAAGAGGATGGATCTAGACTGTTCTCAGTGGTGGCAGATGAGAGAACAAGGAGCAATGGTCTCAAGTTGCAGTGGTCTAGGTTGGTTATTAAGAAACACTATTTCACTAGGAGGGTGGTGAAGCACTGGAATGGGTTACCTAGGTAGGTCGTGGAATTTCCATCATTAAAGGTTTTTCAGGCCCGGCTTGACAAAGCCCTGGTTGGGATGATTTAGTTGGTTTTGGTCCTGCTTTCAGCAGGGGATTGGATTAGATGACCTCCTGAGGTTTCTTCCAACCCTAATCTTGTATGATTCTGTAGCCTATAGGATTAACCTACTTGCTTGCATATCTGTCTATCTATCTTTTCTTATAGTTTAAGTATTTGGTTTATTGTAATAGGTTTATATATTTCTATTAAAGTAAGTTGGGCTGTAATGCAAGGGACCAACAGGCCATATCCTGCACGTTGAGCTAAGGCAAAGTTAGCATATCTTTGTCTGGGACCTTTCACTCAGATATCAAAGGCAACACACACACATATGTCTGAAACCTTTCACCAAGATAGATAGATAACGGTAGAATGGCATAGGGGGTTGTGACGGGTTGGTTCACAGAAACCCCCTTGGGAGCTGCCAGCTGATGTGCAAAGGCCACCTCTGTTTCTATTCTCCCCTGCCAGCTACAGGTAGTTCCAGCACAATGGCCTTGCTGATAGCCAGACACACCTATCTGCTTCAGACACAGACCAGAGTCTGAACCACCTATCCCAAAGCTGCAGGTTTACCTGAGAACAGCTCACAGAAGCCTGCTTGCCTTTAACACTCAGATGCCCAATTCCCAATGGGGTCTAAACCCAGATAAATCAGTTTTACTCTGTATAAGCTTTATACAGAGTAAACTCATAAATTGTTCGCCCTCTATAACACTGATAGAGAGATATGCACAGCTGTTTGCTCCCCCAGGTATTAATACATACTCTGAGTTAATTAATAAGTAGAAAGTGATTTTATTAAATACAGATAGTAGGATTTAAGTGATTTCAAGTAGTAACAGACAGAACAAAAGAAGTTACCAAGCAAAATAAAATAAAATACGCAAATCTATGTCTAATTGCACTAAATACAGATAAGATCCTCACCAGTTCCAAAATGTTCCCTTTTACAGGCTAATCTTCTTTTAGCCTGGGTCCAGCAATCACTCACACCCCCTGTAGTTTTCAGTTTCCTTCAAGTGTCCTGTGGGGGTGGAGAGGCTCCTTCTTTAGCCAGCTGAAGACAAAATGGAGGGGTCTCCCACAGGTTTAAATAGACTGTCTCTTGTGGGTGGAGACCCCCTCCTCTCCCTCTGTAGAATCCAGTCACAGAATGGAGATTCGGAATCACATGGGCAGGTCACATGCCCATGCATGACTCAGGACTGCAGGTAGCAGCCATTACCCACATGCTGCCTTGAACGTCCTCAGGTAGACTTCTAATGTGGATTGGAATCTTCCAAGCTCTTTTGTCTGTTAAGTGCCCCCTGACTGAACACCTAATTTGCACATTCCTTTCCCAAGAAGTCATCAAATGTTCTAACTGAGGCCCCTTAGGAATCAAGCAATTACACAGCCAATGTTCATAACCTTGAACACACAAATGGTGCCTGCATACAACTAGGGTGAACATAACTAGTAGATCATAACCTTTACATAGATATGTACCTGGCACAGGCAGCACAAAACATATTCCAGTTATGTCATATTCCCACAAAGCCTTATGGGAGGTACCATCACAGGGGTTTCCAAGTCTGTATCGACAGACTGAACAGGTACTCCACAAGGAAAGAACCAAAATAACTGGGAGAACAAAAATAACATGTGGGTGTGTGTGTATGATCTAATGTCATTAATATGTATGTACATGTCATCAATATGTACAAACATACTAGCCTATGGAGTAAGTGTACCCCGACATTTTTGTGGGCGAGGAATGAAGTTTGGGCATAGGAGGAAGGATTTCAGGCACTTGTGCCCTATAAAAGAAGTGACCCACCTTGCTAGAGACTGGTAGACTAGAAGCTTAGGAGGCTGTACTTGTTTTTCTTAGAACTTTCTAAGTTCCAAGGGAACTAGGAGAAGCTTGGTTTCCCTAAGCTTTTGTTCTGAGTTTTGTGTATTAGGTTTTGATCTTCAGTTTAAGTTAGTTAAGTAAACTCTAAGTTAGCTTTGATAGCTCTTAGCTCTAGCTTCTTCTGAGCTTTGCACCTCTCACTCAAGAATTGAAGAACCTGAACCACCAGAGGTGATGCTGGGCCTGTGTCTCTCACCACCAGGTTATCAAGGAAGGGTGTGAGCATATTAACCAAAGCTTTATAGCACATAATACCATAATACCATATGTATCTTTTGAAGAGCAGTAATACAATTGTAACTGTGTAACTCGAATTATTTTACCATTTAATTACTGCTTTATTTACCTGAATAAAATGTCTTTAAGGCTTTATCTGTCTCAGTGTGAGCTTTCTGTCGTAGCCCCGAGGGTCCTTTGTAAATTATGTGGAGCCTGATTCAGGGCAAGAGCCTTATTATCTTCTCATCAGACAGATTGGTGAGCCTAAAACCCATACTATCCCGATTAATATTATTAACCTCCTAAATTAGGCAGTGATTCTATGATTCTATGAGGCATGATGGAACACCAACCACCGGTATTAGTTTTTTATAAACAGAAATGCCATTTTATATCTTTCTGAATATGTTTCATGCCATAAAGTCACAGCAGTACCCATATTTCTGTTAGATTATTTTCAGTCCATGCTTTTTTTCAGTATCTATAAATGAGTTTACTTAAAGGTTATACAGGAGGACCCTTTAGGAATGTTAAAGGACCGTGTGAAAGTTAAGAATCAGACAGTAGTTTTGATTGTCTATGTACTGTACCAATACACAAAAATAAATACATTATCATTAAGGCTAAGATTATATCCCCGAGACCACAGAATCCGTGACTTCCAGAGAGCTCCCTGACACTTTCCGTTTCAGCCCAAGGGTGGGGAGGCTGGAGCTCTCAGCTACCGTGGGTATTGAATGGACCCGGAGCTCCTACTGTGGCTGCTGCAGGTGGGGTGGAGGGTGGAAACCTGGTACTCTTAGCAAGATTTGGTTTGGTCTGAGGGCTCAAGATAAAGTCCCCATAACAAACAGTCAGGTTAGTAAATTTTTCACAGTACTCACATTCCCTGCTGAAACACCCAAACCCTGGGGAAGGGAAGCTCCATAGAACAGGGAGGGTGATGTGTGGAGTGCATGTTGAGAAGGGCTTTCTAGTGAAGAGCCAAACTTTCAAAACATTCTAGAAGCAAAGGCATCCTGTCCTGAAAGTTGCTCTGCCATTCAAAGAGCTTGGGCTAGAGTTAACTTTACTTTGTTAAAACAGGTAATGCAAGGTGGAACTCCACCCCAGTACGGAAACCCAACATAATGCTGTAAACTACTTCAAGGGCTGAATTCTCCTATCACTCCAGGGCTTCAAAAAGTCGCACCTTGAGAAGTGCCTGATGCTGCTGTCTCTTCAGGGATGAATTTTGTCCAGGGCAATGAGGAGAACAAGGAGAACCAGAAGACGAATATTATGATGCATCAGAGTTTTTAATGTGAGTGACATTTGCAGTACACAATTACAGGAAAAATACTAGAGCAGAAAGAAGGTATTTTCAGTTTTACAAGAAAGGCTGCGACCGACCACCCACCTCAATGGGATGTATTACACACACAATGTTCTTTTGTTGTTGTTGTTGCAGCTGCAGTGGTTAACAAACAAGTCCCCTTTGCAACCCTTTTAAGTTTTTTTTTATTACCCCAGTTGGTGAGAAGCAAGACAAAGCAAAAGAGAAGCAGAGGACTACGCTGCTTCTCAATTAAATGTCTGCCACAGAGAAGGTCAAAGCGAGATGCTAAAGATATGTATTGATGGAAAGGATAGAACACAGAGTGTCTAATTCTCCTTCACAGCAAGGTCTCTTTTTCCCACCCTTAAGGGACTTAAAATGATAATAAATGTAGCTGATGCCTGTCTTAAGGCCCCTATTTCCTTTCAACTGCAAAGTTAGTGTAAACAGCCTGCGTGTAATTCACAATGAGTCCACATGTGAATAACAGAATCAGAACTTGGCTGGCAAAGCCTTGGCAGAAAGAGTCATAAAGCATAAGATTAGAAATGCAGCATGGCTATCAGACCACAGTGCTGAGCACACAGAGCTCCCACTGAGTTCAACTGGAGCCATGTTTGCCCAGCACTTCTGAAAGCCATGTCCAAAAGATCAGGGGTGAATCTTTATCTTGCTGTCGATTTCCTGGGTCTTCCTTCTTCCACGAATGTTCCAGGCAGGTTTAACATGGCCCACAGCTTCCACTGAGGTACCTATGGCAAGATACCCCGGAACCACATAATCCCCCATAACCACCGTATCCCCCTAAACCAGACAATCCTCCATAATGGCCTCCAGAGCCGTTCAATCCCCCCAAACCGTATGAGCCCGCGAAACCGGGTCCGACCACAGGTGCTCCTACGGCTCCCACTACACTGCTCTGAGGGAAATTGCTCATAATTGGTCCTGGGAGGGTCATGACAACCGGTGAGGGTCTGATCAGCACTTGGGAGTCCTGGCACTGCCTAACGCATGGCTCGTTGTAGCTGCCAGTGACTGGACTGGGTCGGGCCACCCCGCATTCTGGATTGCACAGGCTGGAGAAAGTCATCCTTCTGGTATGGAGGTAAACCTGAAACACACAACAGGGACTAGAGTAAAGAGAAGGAACAAAGGCTAGTGGAAGAAAGGCTTTAAAGCTGGTGTGGCTCAAGAGAGAAAGGAAGAGTGGACTAAGTCCCTGTGTTCATGGCCATGTATTTCTTCCTATATCCTCTTTCTACACCTCTTGTCCACTCGCACTAAACTTCTCTCCCAACTGGCCCCCTTGATCCCCTCTCAATGGCTTTGTCTGAAAAACACCGACTAGAATAAGTGTCACTATTTCTATTCTGAATAACTGGGATTCTGTGTCCATTTTAGACATATCTCAAAGAGAACATGGCTGGGATCATGGTAATCACTTCCTTTCATTTGAGGATTTAACCTCTGAATGCAAACAAGTTGAGTTTGGTATCACAGGGTAATTTTTGATTTTCTAAAGATTGTGAGTCAACAATAGTTGCTGATGAATAAACAGAGAACTTTTCTTTTCTCCAAACAAAACGCTAAGGACAAGCTCCTCAGCGGGGTTCAGGTGCAGTGACTTTCATGGAGCGACACTAAATTACATCATCTGAGGGAAAGCACCTTCAATGGGTATTTCTGCTGAGAAGAACATAAGAATTGCTAGACTGGATCTCACCACTTGTCAGCTTAATCCATTGTCACGTCTCCATTAGTGAGGAGTAACAACTGCTTGAGAAGAAAGTAAAAGACCACTGAATTGGTCCTTTCTGAACTAAGCTGGGAAAGTTTCTTCCTAAACCAGGTAAGTGAAAAATGGCTAAATGACTTTCTAAAGTTACCGAAAAGATTTCAATTAGTAGGAAATATGTTTCCCAATTGCATATGTTGGTCCTAAAATCCCTCTATTAGCTTCAAATCATGAATCCACCAGTCCCTGTAACTAAATCATGACACAATATAATTATGGAAGAACACCCAGATCCCGAATAAATATCCCAGTGAGTAAATGCAAGATTCAGAGTTACATGAAAAGAGCCCATCCTGTCAAAGCGATTGAGTTGAATTGGACTTACCCAGGTCACCGAGGAGATGAAGTCTGTAGAGGTGTTTAGAAAATCCCTGAGTGGTGAGTGCTTTTATACAGATCCTAGGACTGCCTGGAGTATCTGCGATGCTCTTTGTGGAGGCGGTCCTAATTAGTCACCAAACAAACTTGATTGCCTTGCAGAATCCTCCTTTGAATGCAGCTCGTTTGCTCTGGGATTGTGATTATTAGGTTATTCTGAGCTGCAGAGGGTGTCTGTCTTCACAGACAAGGTCACCTCCCACACTGCTGTCCTGGGCAACACAGTATGGGGAGGAGGTGAGCAACCCTCAGTGGTAAAATTACAGGTTAAGGACTATTTAGAAAAGCTGGACATGCACAAGTCCATGGGTCCAGACCGAATGCATTCAAGGGTGCTGAGGGAGTTGGCTGATGTGATTGCAGAGCCATTGGACATTATCTCTGAAAACTTGTGGCTATTGGAGGAGGTCCCAGAAGATTGGAAAAACCTGGTTGCCTTCTGTCATGAGATAACTGGCTCTGTGTATATGGGGAGAGCAGTGGATGTGATGATATATCTTGACTTTAGCAAAGCTTTTGATAGGGTCTCCCATAGTGTTCTTGCCAGCAAGTTAAAAATATATGGATTCTATGAATGGATTATAAAGTGGACAGAAAGCTGGCTACATTGTCAGGCTCAAAGGTAGTGATCAACGGCTCGATGGTTGGCAGCCGGTATCAAGCAGTGTGCCTCAGGGGTCAGTCCTGGGGCCAGTTTTGTTCAACATCTTTATTAAGGATCTGGATGATGGAATGGATTGCACCCTCAGTAAATTCACAGATGACACTAATCTGGGGGAAAGATAGATATGCTGGAGGGTAGGGATAGGGTCCAGAATGACCTAGAGAAATTGGAGGATTGGCCAAAAGAAATCTGATGAGGTTCAACAAGGACAAGTGAAGAGTCCTGCACTTAGTACGGAAGAATCCCATGCACCGCTACAGGCTGGGGACCGACTGGCTAAGCAGCAGTTCTGCAGAAAAGGACCTGGGGATTACGGTAGATGAGAAGCTGGATATGAGTCAGCAGTGTGCCCTCGTTGACAAGAAGGCCAATGGCATATTGGGCTGTATTAGTAGGAGCATTGCCAGCAGATCGAGGGAAGTGATTATTCCCCTCTATTCCACAATGGGGACGCCACATGCGCAGTATTGTGTCCAGTTTTGGGGCCCCCACTACAGAAAGGATGTGGACATATAGGAGAGAGTCCAGCAGAGGGCAACGAAAATGATTAGGGGGCTGGGGCACATGACTTATGATGAGATGCTTTGGGAACTGGGATTATTTGGTCTGCAGAAGAGAAGAATGATCGGGGATTTGATAGCAGCCTTCAACTACCTGATGGGGGGTTCCAAAGAGGATGGAGCTTGGCTCTTCTCAGTGTTGGAAGATGACTGAACAAGGAGCAATGTTCTCAAGTTGCAATGGGGGAGGTCTAGGTTGGATATTAGAAAACACTATTTCACTAGAGGGGTGGGGAAGCAATGGATGGGTTACCTAGGGAGATGGTGGATTCTCCACCCTTAGAGGTTTTTAAGTCCCGGCTTGACAAAGCCCTGGTTGGTATGATTTAGTTGGTGTTGATCCTGCTTTGAACAGGGGGTTGGACTACATGACCTCCTGAGGTCACTTCCAACCCTAATCTCCTATGATTCTATGATTCTGGAGAGGTGAAACCCCTCATACTGAAGTGTGGAGAGAGAAGAAGGTATCTGGCTGTGGTGATTGTGGAATGGGATTATGCTGTGCTTCAGGGTGCAACAATGCCAATGCCCTGGTTATGGTGGCTAGATGGACATAGCGAAGCGTGTCAGGAACAGACTGGCTGGTCACAGCCCTGAATGCTACAAGCACAGGTCACAGTGGACATGCGTCTTTGCCAGTGCATAGCCCACCAGCAGCCCCATCCAGCTCTGCACCCAATGCAGATTTCCCCAATGGTCTCTTCACGTGGACAGGCAATGGCCTGTATTTTTAGCTGACTTGGCACAACTGAAAATTGTCCCTAGCCCAAAATTAGAGGCCTTTTAAAAGAAAAGCTTGGGTGTGTTCAGCATCATGGGCCAGGCTGCGCTGAAGGTGTCAATTCCCTGACATGTGAGGGCCCCTTGCTAGCCAGTTCATGGAGCGTTATCCCAGTGAGTCGGAGGGAGGTTCCTTCTACTGTTCTCTGTCATAAGGATTGAATCAGGCTGGAGCAGCAACAAGTAAGGTCATAACCCAGTAACAGGAACACAGAGCTAAAGGGGGGAACAGGGCGTGTTTTACCCCTGCTGAGTGCTGATTAAAACACTCCCTGTGCCGGGGGTTTGCCCTCTGCCACTCTCTAGCACCCCTCACCCCTGGGCTGAACCCAGGCTCCTCCCACTCTTCCAATTTTTATCCTTGGCCCCCTTCTGCCCCTGCCTCCGATAGTTTGATCCCCCTGCCCCCACGCTCAGTAGGAGCCAAGCAGCGCCCTGCCTGCCTGCCGCCCCATTAGCGTCCTAATGCCGGTGATCCTGCAATTGCCTGGGCATCTGGGCCCACGATCCTGTAGGCAGAGGAGGCTCTGAGCACCCTGGGCTCTGTCTGGATGCTGCTGGACCCGACACTGTGTGTGGGGCGGGGAGGCCACTACACTTGACTTGCCCAATTTTTGTACCCCAGTAGCTCTACACCTTTGACGGTTGACCCATTCGCCCCTCCCTAGTTACAGCCCTGCCTCTGGTAGGGTTGTATTTCTGTTCCTCCAACGGACCCTGGGTGACCTTCTTCTCAACATGTCTGTTTCTAGGCCTATCAAACAGAGGGAGTCAGGGTGTTAAGGCTGGAAGTTCTTCAGCGACCTCAGAACTCCAGAGTTCAAAGCCCCTCACAAACACTCGCTGCTGGTTCACACACGCAAAGGGTTGTATTCTTAGAGTATAAAGAAATTGTTGTTGGGATTAGACACCTCTGTCCTGAGTAATACAGTCATTTTAAACAAAATGGAGGCCAAGCTCTAAATTCATTCTCTTAATCACGTCCTAACTTAAAGCTTCACAATCTGGGTCTGTTTCATTTTCATTCGAATGTAGTTTTGCATTTGTTATTTTTTAAAACTTTTTAATTGAAAAATGAAGGTGCCCCCCTCGGTGTAAATCAGCACAGTTGCTTCAACTTCAAAGAGGTTCAGGGCCTCATAATCAAAGGAAGACTCCTCTGCCTCATTCCCAGGATATGGAACCCACTCTTGCGGGTCTCCGTTACACTTTAAACAACATGCTGGTTCTGGCAGGAATGTTTTCTGCAACATGCTCTATGGCTGGTCACAGTTTATGTCAAATCTCATCCCACAGCCATCTCCTCCTTCCTCAAGAATTTGTGATTTTCATCTCTCCTCGGCTTGTTGCTGGGCTCAGCCAGCTGCATTGTCTCAGAAGAAGTCCTTTTCTTGGCTCCTCATGGATGGAGAGATCCTGACATAAAAGAGCACTGCTTCCTTTCACTCTCCTCCATCCCTCCCCTTGACCCATGAGCAAATCTGATCTAGGCAGCCCTTTGAGACGGCATTGGTGACCTAACTGAAGGTCCAATCTTAGGTCAAGTTTTACTCACCACAGGGTAAGATTCACCCCTGGGCAGACGGCCATCACAAACGTCCATACTCCACTTAAGACCCTGTTAAGACCCAGTTTGAAAGTTTAATATTGGACTAACATTGTTCCTTGGCATGATACCATCCCCAGCCAAAGGGTGAATTTCACACTTAGGTCCTGAAAAGAAGCAGGCTGGAGGCAATGGAATGATTCCCATTAATTTCAAAGGGAAGTGGGTCTGACCCATTGGGAATGCGGGTGATGAGAATACAGAAAAATGGATCCCTCCTTTGTGGCAGGATTACAACGAACTGCCCAATGCTCCTAGCCACGACCTGCATCAATTGACAGGAACAAACTGGATTCCTTTCATGACACCCACTTGTGCTACTTGTGACACCATAGAGACTAACACCTTAGAGACAAATTCCTCTCCAAGGTGCCAAAACGACTCCTCGTAGTTTTCCTGATACAGACTCGCACGGCTACCACTCTGAAACCTGCCACTTGTGCTACTGACGCCGCTCAGAATCACCTTGACATTCATTCTCATTGAAGTACCAATAAAGTCGACGGAATGGCATGAGGAACGTAGTTGGCCCGTACCATTTGAAGATGAAAGAAAGACGAAGAGTGCAACGTGCATGTCACACCCTCTGCGGCTCAGAATAACCTAATAATCACAATCCCAGAGCAAACGAGCTGCATCCAAAAGAGGATTCTGCAAGGCAATCAAGTTTGTTTGGTGACTAATTAGGACCGCCTCCACAAAGAGCATCGCAGATCCTCCAGGCAGTGCTAGGATCTGTATAAAAGCACTCACCACTCAGGGATTTTCTAAACACTTCTACGGACTTCATCTCCTCAGTGACCTGGGTAAATCTAATTCAACTCAATTGCTTTGACAGGATGGGCTCTGTTCATGTAACTCTGAATCGTGCATTTACTCACTGGGATATTTATTCGGGATCTGGGTGTTCTTCCATAATTATCTTGTGTAATGATTTAGTTACGGGGACTGGTGGATTCATGATTTGAAGCTAATAGAGGGATTTTAGGACCAACATATGCAATTGGGAAACATATTTCCTACTAATTGAAATCTTTTCGGTAACTTTAGAAAGTCATTAGCCATTTTTCACTTAGCTGGTTTAGGAAGAAACTTTCCCAGGTTAGTTCAGAAAGGACCAATTCAGTGGTCTTTTACTTTCTTCTCAAGCAGTTGTTACTCCTCACTAATGGAGACGTGACAATGGATTAAGCTGACAAGTGGTGAGATCCAGTCTAGCAATTCTTATGTTCTTCTCAGCAGAAATACCCATTGAAGGTGCTTTTCCTCAGATGATGTAATTTAGTGTCGCTCCATGAAAGTCAGTGCACCTGAACCCCGCTGAGGAGCTTGTCCTTAGTGTTTTGTTTGGAGAAAAGAAAAGTTCTCTGTTTATTCATCAACAACTATTGTTGACTCACAAGCTTTGGAAAATCAAAAATTACCCTGTGATACCAAACTCAACTTGTTTGCAGGCAGAGGTTAAATCTTCAAACGAAAGGAAGTGATTACCATGATCCCAGCCATATTCTTGTTGAGAAATGTCTAAAATGGACACAGAATCCCAGTCATCCAGAATAGAAATAGTGACACTTATTCTAGTCAGTGTTTTTCAGACAAAGCCATTGAGAGGGGATCAAGGGGGCCAGTTGGGAGAGAAGTTTAGTGCGAGTGGACAAGAGGTGTAGAAAGAGGATATAGGAAGAAATACATGGCCATGAACACAGGGACTTAGTGCACTCTTCCTTTCTCTCTTGGGCTCCACCAGCTTTAAAGCCTTTCTTCCACTAGCCTTTGTTCCTTCTCTTTACTCTAGTCCCTGTTGTGTGTTTCAGGTTTACCTCCATACAAGAAGGATGACTTTCTCCAGCCTGTGCAATCCAGAATGCGGGGTGGCCCGACCCAGTCCAGTCACTGGCAGCTACAACGAGCCATGCGTTAGGCAGTGCCAGGACTCCCAAGTGGTGATCAGACCCTCACCGGTTGTCCTGACCCTCCCAGGACCAATTATGAGCAATTTCCCTCAGAGCAGTGTAGTGGGAGCAGTAGGAGCACCTGTGGTCGGAGCTGGTTTCGGGGGCTCATATGGTTTGGGGGGATTGAACGGCTCTGGAGGCCATTATGGAGGATTGTCTGGTTTAGGGGGATATGGTGGTTATGGGGGATTATGTGGTTCCGGGGTATCTTGCCATAGGTACCTCAGTGGAAGCTGTGGGCCATGTTAAACCTGCCAGGAACNTCCAGCTCTGCACCCAATGCAGATTTCCCCAATGGTCTCTTCACGTGGACAGGCAATGGCCTGTATTTTTAGCTGACTTGGCACAACTGAAAATTGTCCCTAGCCCAAAATTAGAGGCCTTTTAAAAGAAAAGCTTGGGTGTGTTCAGCATCATGGGCCAGGCTGCGCTGAAGGTGTCAATTCCCTGACATGTGAGGGCCCCTTGCTAGCCAGTTCATGGAGCGTTATCCCAGTGAGTCGGAGGGAGGTTCCTTCTACTGTTCTCTGTCAT
The DNA here is from genome assembly GCA_003942145.1 of Platysternon megacephalum. NCBI lineage: Eukaryota > Metazoa > Chordata > Testudines > Platysternidae > Platysternon > Platysternon megacephalum. Next base: position 48,842 of record QXTE01000857.1, read on the forward strand.
AAGGATTGAATCAGGCTGGAGCAGCAACAAGTAAGGTCATAACCCAGTAACAGGAACACAGAGCTAAAGGGGGGAACAGGGCGTGTTTTACCCCTGCTGAGTGCTGATTAAAACACTCCCTGTGCCGGGGGTTTGCCCTCTGCCACTCTCTAGCACCCCTCACCCCTGGGCTGAACCCGGGCTCCTCCCACTCTTCCAATTTTTATCCTTGGCCCCCTTCTGCCCCTGCCTCCGATAGTTTGATCCCCCTGCCCCCACGCTCAGTAGGAGCCAAGCAGCGCCCTGCCTGCCTGCCGCCCCATTAGCGTCCTAATGCCGGTGATCCTGCAATTGCCTGGGCATCTGGGCCCACGATCCTGTAGGCAGAGGAGGCTCTGAGCACCCTGGGCTCTGTCTGGATGCTGCTGGACCCGACACTGTGTGTGGGGCGGGGAGGCCACTACACTTGACTTGCCCAATTTTTGTACCCCAGTAGCTCTACACCTTTGACGGTTGACCCATTCGCCCCTCCCTAGTTACAGCCCTGCCTCTGGTAGGGTTGTATTTCTGTTCCTGCAACGGACCCTGGGTGACCTTCTTCTCAACATGTCTGTTTCTAGGCCTATCAAACAGAGGGAGTCAGGGTGTTAAGGCTGGAAGTTCTTCAGCGACCTCAGAACTCCAGAGTTCAAAGCCCCTCACAAACACTCGCTGCTGGTTCACACACGCAAAGGGTTGTATTCTTAGAGTATAAAGAAATTGTTGTTGGGATTAGACACCTCTGTCCTGAGTAATACAGTCATTTTAAACAAAATGGAGGCCAAGCTCTAAATTCATTCTCTTAATCACGTCCTAACTTAAAGCTTCACAATCTGGGTCTGTTTCATTTTCATTCGAATGTAGTTTTGCATTTGTTATTTTTAAAAACTTTTTAATTGAAAAATGAAGGTGCCCCCTCGGTGTAAATCAGCACAGTTGCTTCAACTTCAAAGAGGTTCAGGGCCTCATAATCAAAGGAAGACTCCTCTGCCTCATTCCCAGGATATGGAACCCACTCTTGCGGGTATCCATTACACTTTAAACAACATGCTGGTTCTGGCAGGAATGTTTTCTGCAACATGCTCTATGGCTGGTCACAGTTTATGTCAAATCTCATCCCACAGCCATCTCCTCCTTCCTCAAGAATTTGTGATTTTCATCTCTCCTCGGCTTGTTGCTGGGCTCAGCCAGCTGCATTGTCTCAGAAGAAGTCCTTTTCTTGGCTCCTCATGGATGGAGAGATCCTGACATAAAAGAGCACTGCTTCCTTTCACTCTCCTCCATCCCTCCCCTTGACCCATGAGCAAATCAGATCTAGGCAGCCCTTTGAGACGGCATTGGTGACCTAACTGAAGGTCCAATCTTAGGTCAAGTTTTACTCACCACAGGGTAAGATTCACCCCTGGGCAGACGGCCATCACAAACGTCCATACTCCACTTAAGACCCTGTTAAGACCCAGTTTGAAAGTTTAATATTGGACTAACATTGTTCCTTGGCATGATACCATCCCCAGCCAAAGGGTGAATTTCACACTTAGGTCCTGAAAAGAAGCAGGCTGGAGGCAATGGAATGATTCCCATTAATTTCAAAGGGAAGTGGGTCTGACCCATTGGGAATGCGGGTGATGAGAATACAGAAAAATGGATCCCTCCTTTGTGGCAGGATTACAACGAACTGCCCAATGCTCCTAGCCACGACCTGCATCAATTGACAGGAACAAACTGGATTCCTTTCATGACACCCACTTGTGCTACTTGTGACACCATAGAGACTAACACCTTAGAGACAAATTCCTCTCCAAGGTGCCAAAACGACTCCTCGTAGTTTTCCTGATACAGACTCGCACGGCTACCACTCTGAAACCTGCCACTTGTGCTACTGACGCCGCTCAGAATCACCTTGACATTCATTCTCATTGAAGTACCAATAAAGTCGACGGAATGGCATGAGGAACGTAGTTGGCCCGTACCATTTGAAGATGAAAGAAAGACGAAGAGTGCAACGTGCATGTCACACCCTCTGCGGCTCAGAATAACCTAATAATCACAATCCCAGAGCAAACGAGCTGCATCCAAAAGAGGATTCTGCAAGGCAATCAAGTTTGTTTGGTGACTAATTAGGACCGCCTCCACAAAGAGCATCGCAGATCCTCCAGGCAGTGCTAGGATCTGTATAAAAGCACTCACCACTCAGGGATTTTCTAAACACTTCTACGGACTTCATCTCCTCAGTGACCTGGGTAAATCTAATTCAACTCAATTGCTTTGACAGGATGGGCTCTGTTCATGTAACTCTGAATCGTGCATTTACTCACTGGGATATTTATTCGGGATCTGGGTGTTCTTCCATAATTATCTTGTGTAATGATTTAGTTACGGGGACTGGTGGATTCATGATTTGAAGCTAATAGAGGGATTTTAGGACCAACATATGCAATTGGGAAACATATTTCCTACTAATTGAAATCTTTTCGGTAACTTTAGAAAGTCATTAGCCATTTTTCACTTAGCTGGTTTAGGAAGAAACTTTCCCAGGTTAGTTCAGAAAGGACCAATTCAGTGGTCTTTTACTTTCTTCTCAAGCAGTTGTTACTCCTCACTAATGGAGACGTGACAATGGATTAAGCTGACAAGTGGTGAGATCCAGTCTAGCAATTCTTATGTTCTTCTCAGCAGAAATACCCATTGAAGGTGCTTTTCCTCAGATGATGTAATTTAGTGTCGCTCCATGAAAGTCAGTGCACCTGAACCCCGCTGAGGAGCTTGTCCTTAGTGTTTTGTTTGGAGAAAAGAAAAGTTCTCTGTTTATTCATCAACAACTATTGTTGACTCACAAGCTTTGGAAAATCAAAAATTACCCTGTGATACCAAACTCAACTTGTTTGCAGGCAGAGGTTAAATCTTCAAACGAAAGGAAGTGATTACCATGATCCCAGCCATATTCTTGTTGAGAAATGTCTAAAATGGACACAGAATCCCAGTCATCCAGAATAGAAATAGTGACACTTATTCTAGTCAGTGTTTTTCAGACAAAGCCATTGAGAGGGGATCAAGGGGGCCAGTTGGGAGAGAAGTTTAGTGCGAGTGGACAAGAGGTGTAGAAAGAGGATATAGGAAGAAATACATGGCCATGAACACAGGGACTTAGTGCACTCTTCCTTTCTCTCTTGGGCTCCACCAGCTTTAAAGCCTTTCTTCCACTAGCCTTTGTTCCTTCTCTTTACTCTAGTCCCTGTTGTGTGTTTCAGGTTTACCTCCATACAAGAAGGATGACTTTCTCCAGCCTGTGCAATCCAGAATGCGGGGTGGCCCGACCCAGTCCAGTCACTGGCAGCTACAACGAGCCATGCGTTAGGCAGTGCCAGGACTCCCAAGTGCTGATCAGACCCTCACCGGTTGTCCTGACCCTCCCAGGACCAATTATGAGCAATTTCCCTCAGAGCAGTGTAGTGGGAGCCGTAGGAGCACCTGTGGTCGGACCCGGTTTCGGGGGCTCATACGGTTTGGGGGGATTGAACGGCTCTGGAGGCCATTATGGAGGATTGTCTGGTTTAGGGGGATACGGTGGTTATGGGGGATTATGTGGTTCTGCGGTATCTCACCATAGGTACCTCAGTGGAAGCTGTGGGCCATGTTAAATCTGCCAGGAATATTCGTGGAAGAAGGAAGAACCAGTAAATGAACAGCCAGATACAGATTCACCCCTGATCTTTAGGGCATGGCTTTCCGAAGTGCTGTGCAAACATGGCTCCAGTTGAACTCAGTGGGAGCTGTGTGTGCTCAGCACCTTGGTCTGATAGCCATGCTGCATTTCTAATCTTACGCTTTATGACTCTTTCTGCCAAGGCTTTGCCAGCCAAGTGCTGATTCTCTTATTCACATGTGGACTCATTCTGAATTACACACAGGCTGTTTACATTAACTCCGCAGTTGAAAGGAAATAGGGGCCCTAAGACAGAAATCAGCTACATTTATTATCATTTTAAGTCCCTTAGTGTGGGAAAAAGAGACCTTGCTGTGAAGGAGAATTAGACACTCTGTGTTCCATCCTTTCCATCAATGCGTATCTTTAGCATCTCGCTTTGACCTTCTCTGCGGCAGACATTTAATTGAGAAGCTGCGTAGTGCTCTGCTTCTCTTTTGCTTTGTCTCACTTCCCACCGACTGGGGTAATAAAAATAACTTAAAAGGGTTGCAAAGGGGACTTGTTTGTTAACCGCTGCAGCTGGAACAACAACAACGAAATAACATTTTGTTTGTAATACATCCCATTGAGGTGGGTGGTCGGTCGCAGCCTTTCTTGTAAAACTGAAAATACCTTCTTTCTGCTCTAGTATTTTTCCTGTAACTGTGTACTGCAACTGTCACTCACATTAAAAACTCTGATGCATCATAATATCCATCTTCTGGTTCTCCTTGTTCTTCCCTCCTTCTTTAAACATTGCCCTGGACAAAATTCATCCCTGAAGAGACAGCAGCATCAGGCACTTCTCAAGATGCGACTTTTTGAAGCCCTGGAGTGATAGGAGAATTCAGCCCTTGAAGTAGTTTACAGCATTATGTTGGGTTTCTGTACTGGGGTGGAGTTCCACCTTGCATTACCTGTTTTAACAAAGTAAAGTTAACTCTCGTCCAAACGCCTTGAATGGCAGAGCAACTTTCAGGACAGGATGCCTTTGCTTCTAGAATGTTTAGAAAATTTGGCTCTTCACTAGAAAGCCCTTCTCAACATGCACTCCACAAATCACCCTCCCTGTTCTATGGAGCTTCCCTTCCCCAGGGTTTGGGGGTTTCAGCAGGGAATATGAGTACTGTGAAAAATTTACTAACCAGTTTGTTATGGGTACTTTATCTTGAGCCCTCAGACCAAACCAAATCTTGCTAAGAGTACCAGGTTTCCACCCTCCACCCCAACTGCAGCGGCCACAGTAGGAACTCCGGGTCCATTCGCTACCCATGGTAGCTGAGAGCTCCAGCCTCCCCACCCTTGGGCTGAAACGGAAAGTGTCACGGAGGTCTCTGGAAGTCACAGATTCTGTGGTCTCTGGGATATAATCTTAGCCTTAATGATAATGCATTTGTTTTTGTGTATTGGTACAGTACATAGACAATCAAAACTACTGTCTGATTCTTTTAGGTGCCACATTAACTTTCTCACGGTCCTTTAACATCCCTATAGGGTCCTCCTGTATAACCTTTAAGTAAACTCATTCATAGGTACTGAAAAAAACATATTCAGAAAGAAATAAAATGGCATTTCTATTTATAAAAAACTAATACTGGTGGTTGGTGTTCCATCATGCCTCATAGAATCATAGAATCGCTGCCTAATTTAGGAGATTAATAATATTAATTGGGATAGTTGGGTTTTAGGCTCACCAATCTGTTTGATCGAAGATAATAAGGTTCTTGCCCTGAATCAGGCTCCACATAATTTACAAAGGACCCTCTGGGGTACGACAGGAAGCTCACAATGAGGCAGATAAAGCCTTAAAGACATTTTATTCAGATAAATAAAGCAGTAATTAAATGGTAAAATAATTCAAGTTACAAAGTTACCATTGTATTACTGCTCTTCCAAAGATACATATGGTATTATGATATTATGTGCTATAAAGCTTTGGTTAATATGCTCACACCCTTCCTTGATAACCTGGTGGTGAGAGACACAGGCCCAGCATCACCTCTGGCGGTTCAGGTTCCTCAGTTCTTGAGTGAGAGGTGCAAAGCTCAGAAGAAGCTGGAGCTAAGAGCTATCAAAGCTAACTTAGAGTTTACTTAACTGACTTAAACTGAAAATCAAAACCTAATACACAAAACTCAGAACAAAAGCTTAGGGAAACCAAGGTTCACCTAGTCCCCTTGGAACTTAGAAAGTTCTAAGAAAAACAAGTACAGCCTCCTAAGCTTCTAGTCTACCAGTCTCTAGCAAGGTGGGTCACTTCTTTTATAGGGCACAAGTGCCTGAAATCCTTCCTCCTATGCCCAAACTTCATTCCTCGCCCACAAAAATGTCGGGGTACACTTACTCCATAGGCTAGTATGTTTGTACATATTGATGACATGTACATACATATTAATGACATTAGATCATACACACACGTTATTTTTGTTCTCCCAGTTATTTCGGTTCTTTCCTTGTGGTGTACCTGTTCAGTCTGTTGATACAGACTTGGAAACCCCCTATGCCATTCTACCGTTATCTATCTGTCTTGGTGAAAGGTCTCAGACATATGTGTGTGTGTTGCCTTTGATATCTGACTGAAAGGTCCCAGACAAAGATATGCTAACTTTGCCTTAGCTCAACGTGCAGGATATGGCCTGTTGGTCCCTTGCATTACAGCCCAACTTATTTTAATAGAAATATATAAACCTATTACAATAAACCAAATACTTAAACTATAAGAAAAGATAGATAGACAGATATGCAAGCAAGTAGGTTAATTCTATAGGCTACAGAATCATACAAGATTAGGGTTGGAAGAAACTTCAGGAGGTCATCTAGTCCAACCCCCTGCTCAAAGCAGGACCAAAACCAACTAAATCATCCCAACCAGGGCTTTGTCACGCCGGGCCTGAAAAACCTTTAATGATGGAAATTCCACGACCTCCTTAGGTAACCCATTCCAGTGCTTCACCACCCTCCTAGTGAAATAGTGTTTCTTAATATCCAACCTAGACCACTGCAACTTGAGACCATTGCTCCTTGTTCTGTCATCTGCCACCACTGAGAACAGGCTAGATCCATCCTCTTTGGCATCCCCCTTCAGGTAGTTGAAGGCTGCTATCAAATCCCCTCTCACCCTTCTCTTCTGCAGACTAAAGAAGCCCAGTTCCCTCAGCCTCTCCTCTTAAGTCATGTGCCCCATCCCCCTGATCATTTTTGTTGCCCTCCGCTGGACTCTCTCCAATTTGTCCACATCCTTTCTGTAGTGGGGGGCCTAAAACTGGATGAAATACTCCAGATGTGGCCTCACCAGTGCCGAATAGAGGGAAATAATCACTTCCCTCGATCTGCTGCCAATGCTCCTACTAATGCAGCCCAATATGCTGTTAGCCTTCTTGGCAACAAGGGCACACTGCTGACTCATATCCAGCTTCTCATCGACTGTAATCCCCAGGTCCTTTTCTGCAGAACTGCTGCTTAGCCAATTGGGCCCCAGCCTGTCGTGGGACATGGGATTCTTCTGACCTAAGTGCAGGATTCTGCACTTGTCCTTGTTGAACCTCATTTCTTTTGGCCCAATCCTCCAATTTGTCTAGGTCAACCTGTTAAAACAAACTAATAGATTTATTTTACAGGATAACAAGCCTTGTGGATAGTGGGCAAGTGGCAGATATGGTATATCTTAATTTTTAGTAAGACTTTTAATACTCTCTTGACCTTCTCATAAACAAACTAAGAAAATACATCTTAGGTGAATCTACAATAAAGTGGGTGCATAACTGGTAGGAAAACCATTCCCAGAGAATATTTAGCAGGGGTCTAAACTCTAACTGGAAGGGTATATCAAGTTGGGTCCCACAGGGATCAGTTCTAGGTCCGATTCTGTTCCATATCTTCATCAGTGATTTAGATTATAGCACAGAGAGTACACTTATAATTTTGCAGATGATACCAAGCTGGGAGGGTTCCCTAGTGCTCTGAAGGATAGGATTAAAATTCAAAATGAACTGGACAAACTTGAGAAATTTTCTGAAGTAAATAGGATGAAATTCAATAATGACAAATGCAAAGTACAATCCGTTGCACACATACAAATTGGGGAATGACTGCCTACGGAGGAGTACTGTGGAAAGGAATTTGGGGGTCCAAGTGGATCACAAGCTAAATATGAGTCAAGAGTGTAACAGTATTACCAAAAAAAAGCAAAGATCAATCTGGGATGTATCAGCAGGAGAGTTGTAAGCAAAACACAAGAAGTAAATCTTCCATTCTACTCTGAGCAGGTTATGCCTCAGCCAGAATGCTGTATCCCATTCTGGGTGCCACATTTCAGGAAAAAATATGGAGAAATTGGAGTCCAGAGAAGTCCAGAGAAGACCAACAAAAATGATTAAACATCTAGAAAACATAACCTATGAGGAAAGATTTGAAAAAAATTGGTTTCTTTAGTCTGAAGAGAAGACTAAGAGGGGATTGCATAACATTTTTCAAATACATAAAACGTTGTTAGAAGGAGGAAGGAGAAAAATTGTTCTCCCTAACCTCTGAGGACAGGAGAAGAAGTAAAAAGCTTAAAGAAGGAAGGTTTAGATTGGATATTAAGATAAACTTTCTAACTCTCAGGGTGCTTAAGCACTGGTATAAATTGTCTAAGGAGGTTGTGAAATCTTCATTATTGGAGACTGTTAAGACCAGGTTAGACAAACTCCTGTCAGGGATCGTACAGATAATATTTCGTCCTGCTGGCCATGGGTTTGATTAGAGTTTACTTAACTAACTTAAACTGAAAATCAAAAACTAATACACAAAACTCAGAACAAAAGCTTAGGGAAACCAAGCTTCGCCTAGTCCCCTTGGAACTTAGAAAGTTCTAAGAAAAACTTCAGAGAATGCCTATGGACCGCTCCTTGGAAAGGAAGAATATAGGTATTGCTACAGAAGATCAGGCCCGAATATCCCCAGGGTTCCTCTCCAGCAGATCTATTTAGTTATTTTTCCATTTTGAAATTGGAAGACCTAGCAACTCTGATCCTTTCAATTCAAGTAACAGCATTTCATGCAATACTCCAGACCTAACAGAACTGGACATGGGCTAAATCAGCCATTATTCCAAGTATCGCTCTTCTAGACACAGCAAAGCCAACCTCTTTCCAAAGAAGCCGTTGATTTTATATGCCTGGCAGGACAGGCTCTAGGCCCCTTTTTATACTCAAAGTTTTTGATAACAGGCCACAAGTTTTCCTGAGTTGTGCTCCAACACTGGAGGTATCCAAAACTGGTAAAACTATGAGGAAGCCTTTGGTGATATTAAAAGATAACAAATGAAATAGCAAGTAAATTAGAAGACCAATAGTACAAGGTAGTATATATTTCAAATAATGGATGAAGAAACAAAACAGAGTATATTTCTACGGTTTCATGAAGGGCCGTGTCCTATCCCCAGCTCCAAGGTGAAGTATTTCTCACACAGTTCCCTTACTTCTTTAATGCAGCTGTCTGTGGACAGGCCTCCTTTGTGAAGCGGACAATACCCAATACACACAAGACCAGCTTGAGAGTGAGAGAGACAGGTCTCTTCCCTCCTGCCTGACAGGGGCAACTTCATCCCTTTGTGTGACCTGCCTTAACTCCCAGACCTTAAGCACATGATTTCCAGTACAGATACATAATTAACTGTGTAATGAGCAGATAATTAAACATAATCTGTCCATACGCTTTGCAACCATTATGATGACCAGCGGGCTCCTGGCTCTGGCAGATCACACACAGACCAAGCTGGAAGCGACTGACGTGCTGGGGCCTGTTGCTGAGCAGTCCAGGACTGGAGGCTACATAGGCAGAGCAGTGTGCAGGGCACCCCAGGTTAGAGCCAGGGTGACACAGCTACTCACTAGTCTAGACTGTGACTTTTCTGTAAATTTTGCTATTCTCAGTAACAGAGTTGGGTTTTTTGAAATCTATCTACTTAATGTGGTGGTTGGTTAATCAGTTAGCTGACTAGCTAACAGTGATTTCAGCAGAGGAGGAGGAAGAGTCTGCCTGGATTTCAACGGAAGATTCCTGCAAGCAAATGGAGGGAAGATCTTGCTTTTGACTCAGCAGACCGTCTAGATTTACTGATCAGAGACTTTAACTGAGACTCCGGTGAACTCAACCTAAGCTTTTGGGAACCCAGGATCCTTTTCAGCCATACAATCACCTAGCCAGTTATTGCCCATTGTGTAGTTGTGCTGTGACGCTGGTAAGCCAAGTGCCAGCTCTGGTAAGCGAAGTGTCAGCTGAGAACTGACAAACTCACAGCTGGAAGCCAGGCCAATTCACTTGTGTAGAAGCATAAATGAAAGTGATTGTTAAATGTATAAGAATCTATTTGGTGTTTAAACATCCTGACAATGGGATGGCGCATGCACTGTTTTCACTTATCTGTACCCAGTTAGAATGTAATAGCAAACATTTACATTGTATATACCCCTGTAACTAAATAACCCATCCAATGAGAAAGAAACCTTTTGTAATGCAAATGAAGAAATTAAACTGGAAGGTGTGAATTCTTGTGCATTTGAAGGCAAGTGGCCATTGTGTGTTCTGATCAAAGACCTTACATGCATTCTTCTCTCTGCCATCAGAGAAAGAGCCCACATCGGTAATGACCCTGTCAGCTTCTTTTCTGTGAGAAGAAACTATAAGTATGGACACAAAAAAAATTCTTCATCTCTGGACTGGATGGATTCTCACAGGCAGAATAACTGAAAGAGAAGAAGAGTTATTCTGGGTAGCCCTAAAAGACATTTGGGAAACTGCCAGTTTCCCAAATCTCTGCTACTTTTAGGAAGTATAGACTGTGTGACAAAGCTGTGTCCTTGTCCCCGTGGGTCCTGCACTTCCTGGAGGATTTCACTAGCCTCAGAGGCTGACTGTGACCTTCCACGTAGCCCTTCTCTCTCTAGAGGCAAGGGTCACGGCCTTCTGAACCATTTTCATCATAAGCCAGCAAGGGAGGTGAGGAGAAGCTACTCTCCCTGTTGTCTCTCAGTCACAGTGATTAATTTGGGGGAGGGGAGGCAGGGGAGAGTCCAGGCCCTTCCTCTACTCCGGGCTCCAGCCCAGGGACCCTAATAGTATCAGCTATGGTAGCTGACCTTTTGGAAACAGGATGTGTACAATTCCCTGGGCCACTTCCCCACAGCAGCCCCCACTTCCTCAATATCTACTTCACCCTTACCTCAGGGTCTCCTTCCTTGTGCCTGATTTGGTTTGTAGTGTTCAATTTCTCCAACAGCTCGGCTTCCTCCTACAGCTCCTGACACGCGCACCAACCTGACTCACTGGGAGGCTTTTAACAAATTTCAGCCAGCCACTGATTAGCTTAAGATGTCCCGATCAACCTAGCTGTCTTCCCTGCCTTTTGGAAAGATCTTAATTGGCCCCAGGTGTCTTATTCACCTAGAGCAGCTGCCATTTGTTTATCCTGGTATCAGGATTTGTTTGGCTGTGGCTAATATATCTGTCTCCCAGTACTTCATTAAAGCCATCTGGCTTGCCCCATCACAAGCTGTACAAATATTTTTGTGACTAACCTGTACAAATATTTTTATCTGCTTTACCATCTCAATAACTCTCATTCCTTTTTCTTAGCTAATAAACTTGAGTTAGTTTACTGTAGAATTGACTATTAGTATTGCCTTTGCTGGGAGATCTGGGATGCAAATCGATCTGGGTGAGGGTGCGACTGGGTGAAATGTTACTATTTTGTAATTTTTTGCTGGAAGTCACCACCATTTATCGCACAGTTCAGCTTGCCTGGCAGACAAGATAGACTGGAGTGTCTAAGGGCAGACTGTGACTCCATTATAAAACTATTGTAGTATTTTGGGAGTTCACACTTGGTACTGGGTTGGTGAAATCCAATTATAGAACATACCACCAACTAGGGTTTCCGCCCTGCTTTTTGACAGTCTGCCCTGAGGACAGCACTCATAGTCATGAGTCTCTCCAGACAGCATCTCACGTGCATTGGATTTTTTCCATAAGTGAAGTACGGTGCATTTGTCTTTACCTTTCTCGTCTTCCCTCTCTTTAATAAGAGTCTGGCTTAACCAGTCAAGCTTGTCTCTTTCACAATACAGCTGTGAGCCCATGACCTGCAAGGCAGCTTAAAGTAATACCCTAAACAAACCTCTGGCTGGTATAAGTAACTGGTGCATTTGCCACTCTGTCTCAGCTATAGAGAAATCTGTATTAATGTAAACCATCTCTGGACCCAGGTCTATTCATATATTATAGGCAGGGGTTCTCACAACAAATTTTTGGTCCCCTCAGAATGCAGCCACTACCTCTTGCTGATGGCTACTCTGACAAAACGTCTCTCTGTCCCTGCCTCCCCCAGCTCTTCAGTGAGAGCACATCCCAGGAACCATCACCTGCAGAGTCCCAGGCTCCCCGTTCCCCAGCCAGCTGCCAGCAGGGCAGATGACCAGGAGAACACCCAATGACCAAATGCCGCAGCCACCTCCACTGACAAGAGCTGCCTCCGGTGCCACGCACACTGGCCCCACATGTATCCAGAGGCACTTCCCAGAGGCCTTGAGGAGGCTGCATGGTACATGGTGCTGATCGATGCTGGAGGCGCCAGTACAAACACCAAAGTGGCGCATCTCACTGCCCTTGGTAACAGCTACTCAGGAGAGTTAGTGTGTTAGTGATGATAATGTAGTATTAAGGCCTGTATATTTGAACAAAGACACTGTGTGTTACATCTACCCACAAACAGATGGTAGCCGTGTAAGGAGGGAAGAGATGGAGCTAAAGTGTTGCTGGGTATGGTGGGAGTGTAATATACGAGTGTACACTTGAAGGACAGTCTTGCCTCAAATTCCTCTCCTGAGATAAGGTCAAGCAGCCTGTCTGGAGGGGGATGGGATAGGAAACACTAACAGGCCAAAGAAATGCCTGTCCCTGACCGAAGCACAACCTCACTCCTTACCCCTGCCATGTGATACAAAAAAGTTGGTAGCAAAGCCCCCAGACACAACACTTGCCATAAATTGTAAGAGGTGGGACTAAGGGCATGCACTACACGCATAATGATGCCTACTAAGGAGCAGGGAACTGGGACCCTGGGGAAAAAGGCTCTTCTGGCGCACAGAGCTATGGATATGTTTGCTTGAATTAATCCCAGTAAACATCTGTAACAAAGTGGCTTTTGGCGGGACACTACTGAGAGTATCAATTCAGGACAAATTGCTTAGAGCAGGGCAGTCACAGCCCAAGGCTGGGGGTCCTTCACTCTTAAGGCACCCGACCAGCCAAACAGAGACGACTTCGGTTTTACCCCACTGGCTAACCACAAGTCATATAAGCAATTCCCTCAGACACTCCAGTTTCCCAGTATCACCACCAGCACCACTCCTAATGGGGATGAATGGTTATGAAAACCAATACCCCAGTAAAAGGTAAAAGGTTCTCCCGATCCCAAAGGACCAAGCCCCAGACCCAGGTCAATATACCAGTTAGATCTTACCCACAAATCATGCTGTTGCCAATCCTTTAGAATCTAAAATCTAAAGGTTTATTCATAAAAGGAAAGAAATATAGATGAGAGTTAAAATTGATTGAAGGAATCAATTCCATACAGTAATGGCAAAGTTCTTGGTTAAGGCTTTTAGCAGTGATGGAATAAACTGCTGGCTTATGTCAAGTCTCTGGAGTGCAACCACAGCTTGGATGGGTCATTCAATCCATTGTTCAGAGCTTCAGTTTGTAGCCAAGTTCCTCCAGAGGTAAGAAGCAGGATTGAAGACAAAATGGAGAAGATGCAGCTGCCTTTTATAGTCTTTTGCCATGCGGCCTGTGCTTCCTTTGTTTCAAACACAAGCTGCCCAGCACATGGCCATCAAGCAGGCTAGGCAGTGCTGATGCCAAACTGTCTGGGAGTGTCACCCAGAAACATAGCACAAGTTTGAAATACAGACATACATACATATCTATAATTCATAATACAAAGGCGATACAAACAGACAAACAAGATTATCATATCTGGACAATTATAACATTATAACATTCTTGCAGATATCTTACATGGTGTATCTGGCTGATTACTTCATAGGTGTTACCCCAGGTGCCAACAGTTGAAATCCAGGTATAGAGGCAATACTTATAACTTTAAATACAAAAATGATACATGCATACAGACAGCATAATCGGAACCAGCAAATTATAACCTTTTCATAGGCAGCTTAATTGACCTCCTTTGTACAAGATTTGGTGCAACTATAGGACCTTGGTTGCAACAATGATCTATACGGTCACAGTTCATCTCAATAACATCACATCACATTTCCTGGAGACTTCTTGTCTTCTGCTCTCTGTTGCATGACAGGAACCAAGGTAAGGGCGAAGGGAAAGCTCTTAACAAGCAACAACAACTTGGCACTNAATCTGAAGTTGATGGAACTGTCCACCTATTCACTGGTTCAGCATCTACCCTTCAACTTTAAAATATATATAAAAGGGATGGGAGCGGTGGGGCGGGGGGAAGAGATGGAGCTAACGTGTTGCTGGGTATGGTGGAAGTGTAATATACGAGTGTACACTTGAAGGACAGTCTTGCCTCAAACCCCTCTCCTGAGATAATGCCAAGCAGCCAGTCTGGAGAGGGATGGGGATAGGAAACACTAAAAGGCCAAAGATTTGCCTGTCCCTGACCGAAGCACAACCTCACTCCTTACCCCTCCCATGGTATACAAAAAAGTTGGTAGCAAAGCCCCCAGACCCAAAACTTACCATAAATTGTAAGAGGTGGGACCAAGGGCATGCACTGCAGGTATAATGATGCCTACTAAAGAGGGGGGAATTGGGACCCTGGGGAAAAAGGCTCTTCCGGCGCACAGAGCTATGGTTATGCTTGCTAGAATTAAGCCCAATAAACATCGACACATTGCCTGCACTTCAGACTTCTGGTTTTCTGTTCTCTGTCTGCATGACAGGAACCAGGGAAAGGGCGAAGGGAAAGCCCTTAACAAGCAACAACAGCTGGACACCGAAGGGAGGAACTGCTGCTTTCCCTGCCCCCAATCCCTGCCCATGCTTCAGAAGTTATTGGGGCTGGAAAAACCTCCATTGGTGGCCACATTTGAGGAACGCTGGATGAGATGAACTTTACACTTACATGTTAAGGTTCCAGTCAACTGTTCATGATTCCTAGCCTCTTAATTTTGGGCTCTTTGGTTTTTCATTCAAAAAAGCTTTTCCTTTTCCTTTCATTAACAAACATTGCTCTGTAAAGGATCCTCAGCTAGTGTACATCAGTCCAGTTCCATAGACCTTAGTGATATTCTCTGCCCTACAACTGAGGGAAGGCGTTTTATGCTGTTCAGGTTACCAGAAATCCTGGTGAGGGTAAATTTTGCACTTTAAAATCATCCTAATTCTGTCTAAAAATCTTTATCGGAGAAGAGGCTTGCAGAATGCCCTATGTTGATCAGACTTGGAATTAATCCCACAGCAATCTGCCCATTAACTCTGTCTGTCTCTTGCTTCTAAGTTTTCTTTATTAGCTGACGTATCTACAAGACCCAGTTCTCTTGGCTGCTCATGGATGGGGATGCAATGGCTGATGGTTCCTATTGATTTCCCTCAATATTAGATATAAGCAGCTGTGGGTGGAGGTGCAGAAAGGTTTTCTCTAACCCAGGTTGGGTAAAGTGCCTTCCTTCAATCTCAAGTTGATTGAACTGTCCTCCTTTACACTGGTTCAGCATCTACCCGTCAACTTTAAAATATATATAAATATGAAATGCAAAGGTTCATTGAATGAAAATCAAAAAGCCCCAATTTCAGAGGCTAAGACTCATGAACTGAGCACTGAAGTGACATCTGAGACCTTGACATGTATTTTTAAAGTGAAGCCAATCTTCAATATTGGAACATCTAATCCTAGTAAAAAGTTACTACTATTATAATAATACACCTCTTTGGCCATATAAAACATGATGTGCATTTTGTGAAGTGCTTTGAAATCCTTAGATCAGAGGATGCTTCAGACAATCTGCCCTTCATGTTACAATTATAGCTGCTTGGCATGGGGGGAAAGTGAGGCACATTCAGGTGACAGTCAGACAGGGTGTGATTGGCAGAGTCAGAAATGTTGGGACTACTCATGCCAAACACTAACCTGTATCTCCTGAACCCTACTGGATACTTCCCATTCATGGCTTCCAAAGATGTCACTAACCTGAGAGTAACTCCTGGAGAGGCTCATTATGGATATTTTTTATTTTGTTTTGATATTTTTTGGGGGGAACTTTGGGGTGAAACATCTTCTCATCTAAGTGTGAACAACAATTAACCATCTAGAGACTTGCCAAGCACTTTAACTCATTTATTTGAAGGTGTTGGCTCAGTGGTGGGTATTTACACTTGAGCAGAATTAATCTCTCTTGTACCAAAATTTTATCCATTTCAATTCTATATTGAGATTTTTCTTCCTATACTGCACATGAACAAGCTTGAAATGTACACACTTGTAATTCCTTTGGACCATTATTATTCTCATGTATAAAGAAGGCCATGTTAGAGAAATAACTCACCCTGTGGCTTGTTTCACAAACCTGAAAGAATTCATTACCATTGGGTTACTCTGACCCATTAGAGAGATGCTTGTCAAAAAAAGAGAAAGTAGAGCACACAGTGCACCTGGTGACTTCAGGCCAATGGGTGCTATGACATAAAGCAAGTTTTTGATGTTTGAATTATACATTTTAGCGCTCTGCTGAGCAAGGATCTTTGTGCCTCCTACCTTTTTTTTTTAAATAACTTATTTGAGATGATTTTCGTTAGGATATTCTAGACTAATGATAATTAAGGTTCAGAGTACCAGGGTTCCACCCCCCGGCCACCCACCATCAGCAGCGGCTTAGAGCTGTGGAGAATAGCAAATATGGCAGGCAACCAGCTTGGCTTAACAGTGAAATCTTCAGTGAGTTTAAACAGAAAAAGGAAGCTTACAAGAAGTGGAAACTTGGACAGATGACTAGGGAGGAGTATAAAAATATTGCTTGAGCATCCAGGGGTGTAATCAGGGCAAGTCATGCGTAACTAACCTGGTTGCCTACTGTGATGAGAGAACTGGCTCTGTGGATATGGGGAAAGCAGTGGATTTGACATAACTTGACTTTAGTAAAGCTTTTGATACGGTCTCCCACAGTATTCTTGACAGCAAGTTAAAAAAGTATGGATTGGATGAATGGACTATGAGGTGGATAGAAACCTGACCAGATTCTCAGGCTCAAAGGTAGTGATCACGGCTCGATGTCTAGTTGGCAGCTGGTATCAAGCGGAGTGCCTCAGGGGTCAGTCCTGGGGCCGGTTTTGTTCAACATCTTTATTAATGATCTGGATGATGGAATGGACTTCACCCTCAGTAAATTCACAGATGACAGTAAGCTGTGGGAGAGGTAGATATGCTGTAGGGTAGAGATAGGGTCAAGAGTGACCTAGACAAATTGGAGGATTGGCCAAAAGAAATCTGATGAGGTTCAACAAGGACAAGTGAAGAGTCCTGCACTTAGTACGGAAGAATCCCATGCACCGTTACAGGCTGGGGACCGACTGGCTAAGCAGCAGTTCTGCAGAAAAGGACCTGGGGATTACGGTAGATGAGAAGCTGGATATGAGTCAGCAGTGTGCCCTCGTTGACAAGAAGGCCAATGGCATATTGGGCTGTATTAGTAGGAGCATTGCCAGCAGATCGAGGGAAGTGATTATTCCCCTCTATTCCACAATGGGGAGGCCACATGTGCAGTATTGCATCCAGTTTTGGGGGCCCCACTACAGAAAGGATGTGGACATATTGGAGAGTGCAGCAGAGGGCAACGAAAAAGATTAGGGGGCTGGGAAACATGACTTATGATGAGATGCTTTGGGAACTGGGATTATTTGGTCTGCAGAAGAGAAGAATGATCGGGGATTTGATAGCAGCCTTCAAGTACCTGAAGGGGGGTTCCAAAGAGGATGGAGCTCGGCAGTTCTCAGTGTTGGCAGATGACAGAACAAGGAGCAATGTTCTCAAGTTGCAATGGGGGAGGTCTAGGTTGGATATTAGAAAACACTATTTCACTAGAGAGGTGGTGAAGCACTGGATGGGCTACCTAGGGAGGTGGTGGAATCTCCATCCTTTGAGGTTTTTAAGTCCTGGCTTGACAAAGCCCTGGTTGGGATGATTTAGTTGGGGTTGGTCCTGCTTTGAACAGGGGGTTGGACTAGGTGACCTCCTGAGGTCACTTCCAACCCTAATATTTTATGATTTATGATTCTGGAGAGGTGAAGCCCCTCACACCAAAGTGTGGAGACAGAAAAAGGTACCTGGCTGTGGTGATTGTGAAATGGGATTATGCTGTGCTTCAGTGTGCAACAACGCCAATGCCCTGGTTATGGTGGCTAGATGGACATAGCGAAGGGTGTCAGGAACAGACTGTGTGGTCACAGCCCTGAATGCTACAAGCACAGGTCACAGTGGACATGCGTCTTTGCCAGTGCATACCCCACCAGCAGCCCTGTCCAGCTCTGCTCCCAAAGCAGATTTCCGCAATGGTCTCTTCATGTGGACAGTCAATGGCCTGTATTTTTAGCTGACTTGGCACAACTGAAAATTGTCCCTTTGACGGGTTGGGGACCCAGTAACGCCCTTGGGAGCTGCCGCCCGATGTGCAAAGATTTCTTCTATTCCTGTTTTCCCTGCCAGCTCAGTGGCTCCAGCACCCTGTCTTGCTGAAGCCAGACACACCCGTCTGCTCCAACACAGACCCAGGGTCTGGATTACCTGCCCCAAAGCTGCAGGTTTACCTGAAAACAGCTCACAGAAGTGTGCTTGTCTTTATCACTCAGATGCCCAACTTCCAATGGGGTCTAAACCCAAATAAATCCATTTTACCCTGTATAAAGCTTATACAGGGTAAATTCATAATTTGTTCGCCCTCTCTAACACTGAGAGAGAGATATGCACAGTTGTTTGCTCCCCCAGGTTTTAATATATACTCTGAGTTAATTAATAAGTAGAAAGTGATTTTATTAAATACAGAAAGTAGGATTTAAGTGATTTCAAGTAGTAACAGACAGAACAAAGTAAGTTACCCAGCAAAATAAAATAAAATGCGCAAATCTATGTCTAATCAAACACTGAATACAGATAATCTCTCCCTCAGAGATGCTCCAGTAAGTTTTTTCTCAGACTGGACACCTTCCAGGCCTGGGCACAATTCTTTCCCCGGTACAACTCTTGTCCCAGCTTAGGTGGTAGGTAGGGGATTCTTCATGATGGCTCCTCTCTCACTGTTCTCTTCCAACCCTTTATATATCTTTTGCATAAGGCGGGAATCCTTTGTCCCTCTGGGTTCCCCCACTCCTCACTGGAAAAGCATCAGGTTAAAGATGGATTCCAGTTCAGGTGACATGATCACATGTCACTGCAAGTCTTCATTACTCACTGGCCACCCACACATATACAGGAAGACTCACAGGTAAATACAGCCATCTGCAGACAATGGCTCTGGTTAATGGGAGTCATCAAGATTCCAAACCACCATTAATGGCCCACACTTTACATAATTACAATAGGCCTTTTGAATGAAGCATATTCCAGTTACATTATACTCACTTATTATCATGTTTTTATAAAACTATTCCAATTACATTATATTCACATATTATCATGTTTTTATAAAACCATATAGACTGCACAACGTCACAGTCCCTAGCCCAAAATTAGAGGCCTTTTAAAAGAAAAGCCTGGGTGTGTTCAGCATCATGGGCCAGGCTGCGCTGAAGGTGTCAATTCCCTGACATGTGAGGGCCCCTTGCTAGCCAGTTAATGGAGCGTTATCCCAGTGAGTCGGAGGGAGGCTCCTTCTTTTGTTCTCTGTAATAAGGATTGAATCAGGCTGGAGCAGCAACAAGTAAGGGCAGGTCCCAGTAACAGGAACACAGAGCTAAAGGGGGGAGCAGGGCATGTTTTACCCCTTCTGAGTGCTGATTAAAATACTCCCTGGGCCCCTGGGCCCACGATCCTGTAGGCAGAGGAGGCTCTGAGCACCCTGGGCTCCATCTGGATGCTGCTGGGCCCGACACTTCGGGGGGGTGGGGAGGCCACTACACTTGACTTGCCCCATTTTTGCACCCCAGTAGCTCTACGCCTTCGACGGTTGACCCATTCACCCCTCCCTAGTTACAGCCCTGCCTCTGGTAGGGTTGTATTTCTGTTCCTGCAATGGACCCTGGGTGACCTTCTTCTCAACGTGTCTCTGTTTCTAGGCCTATCAAACAGAGAGAGTCAGGGTGGTAAGGCTGGAAGTTCTTCAGCGACCTCAGAACTCCAGAGTTCAAAGCCCCTCACAGACACTCGCTGCTCGTTCACACACGCAAAGGGTTCTATTCTTAGAGTATAAAGAAATTGTTGTTGGAATTAGACACCTCTGTCCTGAGTCATACAGTCATTTTAAACAAAATGGAGGCCAAGCTCTCATTTCATTCTCTTAATCACATCCTAAAATAAAGCTACACAGTCAGGGGATGTTTCATTTTCATTCAAATGTAGTTTTGCATTAGTTATTTTTAAAAACTTTTTAATTGAAAAATGAAGGTGCCCCCTCGGTGTAAATCAGCACAGTTGCTTCAACTTCAAAGACATTCAGGGCCTCGTAATCAAGGGAAGACTCCTCTGCCTCATTCCCCGGATATGGAACCCACTCTGCGGGTCTCCGTTACACTTTAAACAACATGCTGGTTCTGGCAGGAATGTTTTCTGAAACATGCTGTATGGCTGGTCACAGTTTATGTCAAATCTCATCCCACAGCCATCTCCTCCTTCCTCAAGAATGTGTGATTTTCATCTCTCCTCGGCTTGATGCTGGGCTCAGTCAGCTGCATTGTCTCGGAAGAAATCATTTCTTGGCCGCTCATGGATGGAGAGATCCTGACATAAAAGAGCACTGCTTCCTTTCACTGTCCTCCATCCCTCCCCTTGACCCATGAGCAAATCCCATGAGCAAATCTGATCTAGGCAGCCCTTTGAGACAGGATTGGTGACCTACCTCGGGGTCCAATCTTAGGTCAAGTTTTACTCACCATAGGGTAAGATTCACCCCTGGGGAAACGGCCATCACAAAGGTCCATACTCCACTTAAGACTCTGTTAAGACCCAGTTTGAAAGTTTAATATTGGACTAATGTTGTTCGTTGGCATGATACCATCCCCAGCCAAAGGGTGAATTTCAGACTTAGGTCCTGAAAGGAAACAAGCTGAAGGCAATGGAATGATTCCCATTAATTATGAAGGGAAGAGGGTCTGACCCATTGGGAATGCGGGTGATGAGAATGCAGAAAAATGGATCCCTCCTTTCTGGCAGGATTAGAACGAACTGCCCAACACTCCTAGCCACGACCTGCATGAATTGACAGGAACAAACTGGATTCCTTTCATGACACCCACTTGTGCTACTTCTGACACAATTAGAGACTAACACCTTAGAGACAAATTATTCTCTAAGGTGCCAAAAGGACTCCTCGTAGTTTGGCTGATACACGGCTGCCACTCTGAAACCTGCCACTTGTGCTACTGACGCCGCTCAGAATCACCTTGACATTCATTCTCATTGAAGCACCAATAAAGTCTATGGAATGGCACGAGGAACGTAGTTGGCCCGTACCATTTGAAGATGAAAGAAAGACGAAGAGTGCAACGTGCATGTCACACCCTCTGCGGCTCAGAATAGCCTAATAATCACAATCCCAGAGCAAACGAGCTGCATGCAAAGGAGGATTCTGCAAGGCAATCACGTTTGTTTGGTGACTAATTAGGACCGCCTCCACAAAGAGCATCGCACATACTCCAGGCAGTGCTAGGATCTGTATAAAAGCACTCACCACTCAGGGATTTTCTACACACTTCTACGGACTTCATCTCCTCAGTGACCTGAGTAAGTCCAATTCAACTCAACCGCTTTCGAACTCTAGACATGTGACAGGATGGGCTCTGTTCATGTAACTCCGAATCTTGCATTTACTCACTGGGATATTTATACGGGATCTGGGTGTTCTTCCATTATTATCTTGTGTCGTGATTTAGTTACAGGGACTGGTGGATTCATGATTTGAAGCTAATAGAGGGATTTTAGGACCAACACATGCAATTGGGAAACATATTTCCTACTAATTGAAATTTTTTCAGTAACTTTAGAAAGTCATTTAGCCATTTTTCACTTAGCTGGTTTAGGAAGAAACTTTCCCAGCTTAGTTCAGAAAGGACCAATTCAGTGGTCTTTTACTTTCTTCTCAAGCAGTTGTTACTCCTCACTAATGGAGACGTGACAATGGATTAAGATGACAAGGGTTAGATCCAGTCTAGCAATTCTTATGTTCTTCTCAGCAGAAATACCCATTGAAGGTGCTTTCCCTCAGATGATGTAATTTAGTGTCGCTCCATGAAAGTCAGTGCACCTGAACCCCGCTGAGGAGCTAGTCCTTAGTGTTTTGTTTGGAGAAAAGAAAAGTTCTCTCTTTATTCATCAGCAACTATTGTTGACTCACAAGCTTTGGAAAATCAATAATTACCCTGTGATACCAAACTCAACTTGTTTGCATGCAGAGGTTAAATCTTCAAAGGAAAGAAAGTGATTACCATGATCCCAGCCATATTCTCTTTGAGAAATGTCTAAAATGGACACAGAATCGCAGTTATCCAGAATAGAAATAGTGACACTTATTCTAGTCAGTGTTTTTCAGACAAAGCCATTGAGAGGGGATCAAGGGGTTGAATTGGGTGAGAAGTTTAGTGCAAGTGGACAAGAGGTGTAGAAAGAGGATATAGGAAGAAATACATGGCCATGACCACACGGACTTTGTCCACTCTTCCTTTCTCTCTTGGGCCACACCAGCTTTAAAGCCTTTCTTCCACTAGCCTTTGTTCCTTCTCTTTACTCTAGTCACTGTTGTGTGTTTCAGGTTTACCTCCATCGCAGAAGGATGACTTTCTCCAGCCTGTGCAATCCAGAATGCGGGGTGGCCCGACCCAGTCCAGTCACTGGCAGCTACAACGAGCCATGCGTTAGGCAGTGCCAGGACTCCCAAGTGGTGATCAGACCCTCACCAGTTGTCCTGACCCTCCCAGGACCAATTATGAGCAATTTCCCTCAGAGCAGTGTAGTGGGAGCCGTAGGAGCACCTGTGGTCGGAGCTGGTTTCGGGGGCTCATACGGTTTGGGGGGGTTGAACGGCGCTGGAGGCCTTTATGGAGGATTGTCTGGTTTAGGGGGATACGGTGGTTCTGGGGGATTATGTGGTTCTGGGGTATCTCACCATAGGTACCTCAGTGGAAGCTGTGGGCCATGTTAAACCTGCGAGGAATATTTGTGGAAGAAGGAAGAACCAGGAAATGAACAGCAAGATACAGATTCACCCCTGATCTTTTGGGCATGGCTTTCCGAAGTGCTGTGCAAACATGGCTCCAGTTGAACTCAGTGGGAGCTGTGTGTGCTCAGCACTTTGGTCTGATAGCCATGCTGCATTTCTAATCTTACGCTTTATGACTCTTTCTGCCAAGGCTTTGCCAGCCAAGTGCTGATTCTCTTATTCACATGTGGACTCATTCTGAATTAGACGCAGGCTGTTTACATTAACTCCGCAGTTGAAAGGAAATAGGGGCCTTAAGACAGGCATCGGCTACATTTATTATCATTTTAAGTCCCTTAAGCGTGGGGAAAAGAGACCTTGCTGTGAAGGAGAATTAGACACTCTGTGTTCTATCCTTTCCATCAATGCGTATCTTTAGCATCTCGCTGTGACCTTCTCTGCAGCAGATGTTTAATTGAGAAGCGGCGTAGTCCTCTGATCCTGTTTTGCTTTGTCTCACTTCCCACCGACTGGGGTAATAAAAATAACTTAAAAGGGTTGCAAAGGGGACTTGTTTGTTAACCGCTGCAGCAACAACAACAACAAAAGAACATCGTGTTTGTAATACATCCCATTGAGGTGGGTGGTCGGTCGCAGCCTTTCTTGTAAAACTGAAAATACCTTCTTTCTGCTCTAGTATTTTTCCTGTAACTGTGTACTGCAAATGTCACTCACATTAAAAACTCTGATGCATCATAATATCCGTCTTTTGGTTCTCCTTGTTCTTCCCTCCTTCTTTAAACATTGTCCTGGACAAAATTCATCCCTGTAGGGCCAGCAGCATCAGGCACTTCTCAAGATGCGACTTTTTGAAGCCCTCGAGTGATAGGAGAATTCAGCCCTTGAAGTAGTTTACAGCATTATGTTGGGTTTCCATTC